>JANAVB010016239.1:0-197335 GCA_029216955.1 Iris pallida | reverse complement strand
GAACATCAGGACTTCGGATCAGAGACTCATCTTGAAGCTGAGGATGAAAAAGAGTCTGAAGAAGAAGAAGCTGAAGATGGAGAGGATTGGCATCTGGCACTTCTACTCTTATGATGAAGATAAAGTTAGAGGGAACATAATGGAACTCAGCCCGAACCTGCCCAATCTCCGGACAACGCTCCAGTACCCTGTAATTCTGGAGCTGGAAGCAGCCACATGAAAGCAGGTGTGGACACTATCATGGACCGGCTACGAGAAGACGCAAGACTCCCTCACCACATAGAATATGAACCTCAGTCTGGTATAATTTTATTTCAGATTCTGTCTTTATTGTTTTTTTTCTTTAGATGCTGATATTTTTTTCTTTGACTAACAGGAACTGCTGTAGCAATGAGTTCGACTCATGCTCCACTTATCCAGATGATGATGAAGGGAGTTCACACTTGCCAACTTCTCCAGTGGCACATACTTCCGTTCCCAGGATGGAGAATGTTCAAGCTTCTTCTTCCATGATAACAACGACTCCTGGGTTTGAGACTGGACTAGCAAGAACTCTGGGAATGTATTCAGAGATCATTTACTCATATCTAGATACATACTCCAGACGTTTCTTGAAGGACGAAGCTATGCCCTTTTCTGAGCTTCGAACTATGATCAATTTCCGCTCATGGCATTGCGACATGCTGGTTGGGAATCTCAGTGCATCTTCTTCGAACATCTCCTGGATGAGTTGGAAATAACTATCCAAAATACTGGGAGATAAGAAGGAAGACATTCATTCTTTAACGGTGGCTGAGATTAGTCAACTAGAGCATGAAGCCCAGTCCCAGCAAGCTGCATTAGAAGCATTTCTTGCCTCTTCTGAGAAATTAGTAGAAAAGGGTAAAGAAATATTAGCTACTCGTCAGAGAGTAGAGCTTCTGGAGAAAGATAAAGCATCTAAGGCTGAAGAGCTGCAGAAGTTGAAAGAGGAGTTGGCTCGTCTTCAAGAACGAATTGCTGTCATAGAAACAGAGCAAGCTGAGGTCAATGCTGCCTATATTTCTGAAGCCGAACGCTGTGAAACTCTTCAAAAGGAACGAGAGCAGATACAGATAGAGCAAATTGAAGAAGTTAACCGTCTCCAATCTGCTATTATCATTTTGATGAACAAAATGTCACAGTGGAAGCAGCTGAAAGAGTTCGAAAAGCTCATGAAGAGAAAATGAATGTTGTTCTTGATCGTATCAGGGAGCTAATAACTCCTAATAAATGAATCTTTTTCATTTTCACTTGTATTCAATGTTTTGATTCTGAATGAAAACAAATGAGAATTCTTGATCTGATTTATGTTTGCTGTTTGGTAATGATATTTATAGAAAATATGTTCAGAGGTAAATAATACATGACACATTTCTATAGAATAGAATATACAAATGAACTTTGTAATTCTATCAGATGATATTAAACCAGAAATGATTAGTTTAATACTGATTAGAAAAAATAGAATTCAGACATAAAATATCTTTGAACTCAATTTTTCATGAACAGATAAACCGTCAGGTATTAATGAACGGACGAACCGTCGGATGAATATGATAAATGAACGGATGAACCGTCAGGCATTTAATGAACGGGCGAACCGTCGGATGAATATGATAATGAACGGATGAACCGTCAGGCATTTAATGAACGGGCGAACCGTCGGATGAATGATAAACGAACGGATGAACCGTCAGGCATTAATAACGGGCAAACCGTCGGATAAATATGATAAATGAACGGATGAACCGTCAGGCATTAATGAACGGGCGAACCGTCGGATGAATATGATAAATGAACGGATGAACCGTCAGGCATTAATGAACGGCGAACCGTCGGATGAATGTGGCTTCATTATTTGAGGAACTTCTGCCTATAAATATAGCAGAAATCTGACAAGAACGAACACTTCTACTCTTCAACATAAAAATGTCGTCTGAAGAAGCATCCAAGAAGGCTGAAATCGTCCCGAAGGTTCAGAAGGGCACTGAAGAACGCCCTGCCGACCTAGTTCAGCCGAGGAGTAGCAGGCGAAGGTTCATCTGCACCCAAGCCACCACGAGACATTCTGGACTTTCTGCTTGATCCAGGGAAGGGAAGAAGAGGAAGCCATGAGGATGGCTGCTTGCAAATTCCTCGTGGGTTCCAGCAAAGAAGTTCTCAGCTTTTGCTGATCGCATTTTCGAGAAGGACGGCAGCGGTCCGCGTCCAAATGTAGAGAAGGATGATAGTGACCTTCTTTAATATCATGTACTATCATATAATGAAATAAAATTTGAATTTTATTCATGACTTGAACTTTGTCTGATGATTTACAAGTATTTATTTATACATAATACTTTTTAAGGAATTTGCCATTAATAGGCATCATAACAATTCGACCATCCAGTTCTGAGAGTTGATAAGCTCCATTTGAAAAACTCTGCTCACAACATAGGGACCTTCCCACTTTGCGTCGAATTTGCCTTTGCTATATGAGTCATAGTCATAGGACGTCTGACTGTTAGAACAAGTTCTCCTTTTGATATGCTCGAACTCTGACTTTCTTGTTAAAAGCTTTGAGATTCTAGCTTGATAGAATTCGATATTCTGTTGAGCAGATAATCGCTTTTCATCCAGAGCTTCTAATTCCTGAAGTCGAAGACGATCATTATTCTCGGGGTAAGTTCATTAGCGATTGCTATCCTTAAAGAAGGAATTTGAATCTCTAATGGAAGAACAGCTTCGCATCCATACACCAGAGAGAAAGGTGTACATTTAGTAGCATTACGAACTGTAGTACGGTAAGCCCACAAACATTACCGAGTTTCTCACTCCAATTACGTTTGTTAGTAGAGACAAACTTCTTTAAGAGTTTGATGATGGTTTGTTGAAAGCTCTGCTAATCCGTTAGCTGCCGGATTATATGCAGTAGAAGCCACATTGTTGATCCGATGATCGTCACAGAATCGAGTAAATTTCTGGCTGACGAACTGTGGTCCATTATCATGAATAATGCGTCGGGGAACACCAAATCTGTAGATGACATGATGCTTGATAAAGTTGATGACATTGGAAGTTTTGACTTCTGATAAAGGAATAGCTTCGGCCCATTTGGAGAAATAATCAGTTATTGCGAGAATAAACCGATGACCTTTTGATGACGGCGGATTGATCGGACCGATAATGTCCATGCCCCAAGCTTCGAAGGGCCATGTGATGCCGTTGGATGTAGAAATTCTGAGGGTTGATGAATAAAATCTGCATGGATTTGACAGGCTTTACACTTCCTTGCATATTCGATGGCATCTGATACCATAGTGGGCCAATATAACCCATACGTCGAATACGGTCTTGAAGTTTTGGTCCAGGCTGATGTGCTCCACAAACATCATGTGCTTCGGATAATTTGTTGAGCCTCATCACCGGCAATACATCGAAGAAGTAAACCATCATAAGCTCGACGATATAAGGTTTTTGTAGTATGATTGTAATAGAACCTGAGTGATCGTCGTCTGATAGATGCTGCCTCACTCGGATTATCTGGAAGAATATCATACAATACGAAATCTAAGAAAGGAAGTCTCCAATCTTTATCCGTATTCTGAGTCTCAGTTGAATTACTGAAGATGAATTCCATGCTAGAATCAGATGAAGATGATAATGATTTACGACTTAATCCAAACCCTCTTGTATTGACATCATGAGATATTGATTCTTCAATGTCAACTGGAAGTCCTAAAGTTAGATTTTTTCGAGATGAAATAATTCTCGATTGCAGACAACAATCATTTGTTGACGTCTAATTGGAATAGCTAAACCGCCGCAAGATTAGCAAGAGCATCAGCTTCTGTGTTACATGCTCGCCTAACATGCTCGATGAAGAACCTTCAAATGAAGAAGCCATAGATATAGCCGATCTATGATAAGGAACCAGATCTTGATGGCGAACTTCATAAGTACCCTTATCTGATTGACAATGAGTTTAGAATCTCCATACGCTTCCAAATGTTGAATATTCAGATGTTTAGCGAGTTGAAGACCAATAAGCAGTGCATTGTACTCAGCTACTTGTTTGAACATGGTTGATCGAGAGAATAAGCTCTTTGGATAGCAAGACCTTCTGGCGACACAAGAACGATTCCAACCCCAGCGACAATGTCACCATTAGGACCTATTCTTGAAGCTCCATCAAAGAATAGACGCCAAGTAGGATCTTCTTCAGCATTTGGTTTGAATCTAAGACTTCATCTGGGATTTCATCATAGAGTTTGAATTTTCTGGAATTGAATGAGCAGCCAGAAAATCAGCTAAAGCTTGTCCTTTGACTGATTTCTGAGGAATATAGTGATATCATACTGAGCAAGTAAGATTCCCCAGTTAGCCAATCGAGAATTTAAAACACTCGGTTTCTTCATCATGACTCGTATAGGATTGATCCTGGAAATGACATGAATGGTCTGACCAATGATATAATGTCGTGTCTTTTGGACAGCGAACATCAAGCTAGACATTCTTTTTCGACCGGTGAATATCGAGGTTCACTCCGGTCATAGTACGACTGAGATAGTAAATGGCTTGTTCATGACCATTTTTATTCTTTTGAGCGAGCAATGCACCCAATGAATGACTCATTGCTCGGGTATAGGAGGAACGGTATTCCTGAGACAGGAGGTACCAATACTGGAGGGCTCATCAGATATTGTTTTATATCATCGAATGCTTTCTGACATTCATCATTCCAGACAAAAGAAACACCTTTCTTCATAAGTTTATTGAATGGTCTGCAGCGTCCTGAAAGATTAGAGATGAATCTCCTGATATAAGCGATCCTTCCTTGAAATCTCGTAGCTCTTTTAAGGTGCGTGGACGCATCTCTTGGATGGCTTTGATCTTCTCGGGATCTACGTGTATACCTTTCGAGGTAATGACGAAGCCGAGAAATTTGCCACTAGAGACGCCTAAGAAGGACTTAGTAGGGTTCATCTTTAGTTGATGCTTACGCATTAGATCAAAAATAGTCTTCAAATCTTGGATGTGATCCTCTTTTTGTCGACTTTTGACTGCAATATCATCAACGTAGCATTCGACTATTTTTGCAAATGTTCACGGAATATAGTGCTCATAGCTCGTTGATAAGTTGCTCCTGCATTCTTGAGACCGAATGGCATCACTGTATAACAGTATGTACCGATCGGTGTTCTGAAGGAAGTGTGTTTCTATCATCTGGAAACATTTTAATCTGATTGTACCCAGAATACCCGTCCATGAATGACATCCGTTCAAACCCACAGGTATTATCGATCATAACATCAGTAATTGGTAGAGGGAATTCGTCTTTAGGACATGCCGTTGAGATCGCGGAAGTCTATGCATACTCTGATCTTGCCAGTCTTTTTAAGGACAGGAACTATATTAGCCACCCAATCGGGATGTTGTTCCTCTCTAATAAACCCAGAGGCCATGAGTTTATTGACTTCAGCTTCAATTGCATCCATAATGTCTGGACGAAATCGTCGCTGCTGTTGTTTGACCGGTTTAGCATTCGGCATGATATTGAGTTTATGAGTTGCGATTTGTGGATCAAGTCCTGGCATATCTTCATAACTCCAAGCGAAGACATCGATGTATTCACGAATAAGTTTGATCATGTCTTGCTTATCAGTTTCTGAAAGACTTTCACTGATGAATATTGGTTTGGGGGATCCCTCTTCACCAACATCTATTTGAACAAGTTTGTCTTCAGTCGGAGGTTCTTTTTGTTCGAATCGGAACCCATTGATTATCTAACCTTTGGGCCCATTGTTCTGATTCAGGTGAGATTTCAAACTCGTCTTCGTTTTCATCATTTCAGAACCATCGACGGAAACCATGTTGGAAGACAGAATGTTGCGGTGGAAGTCGCCGATACTTGTATCAGAATCCCAAGAGGTAGTACTGGAAGAATCAGATCTCTTATCTTCGTCAGATTCGGATCTTCATGGATAGTATTGATAAAGGGAGTAGGAGCAATATAACCTAATCCGCATTTCGTCCTTCCATATTTTAAAGGAGGAATCCGAACAGGCATTCTTCTTCCTCTCCCATTACTGAGGCCAGTTCTGAAGTCATAGCCCATATTTTTAATATCTTTAGATTGTTGACTATAACGACGTAGTTGTAATCTTCCAGTATCATCGTTTTTGTCATCATCTTCTAAATCAGAAGGATTCTGGGGCCCTTTGTAGAAGAATATTGGAATGTCTCCTGGCTTTCTACTAGGAACCAAAATATGAAGTTTGTACTGATTCTAGGGATATGTCTGTATGAAAGTCTGTACAACTCCTATGGTTATTGTTCTCAAGTCATCTAACAAATAAATAACTATGAACATGATTACACACATCAATATACTGCAAAGATGGAGACTTTTCATTAAATTTAAAAGTAGCAGTATTTACATTGGGAGAAGGCTGAGCCTTAGAAATCTTAGCCAAATCAATGACTAAAGGGGAGAAGAAGAACGAGAGGAAGTTTTGTTTCGATTAAGATCGATAACAAATGGCTCAGAAGAGGTGAGCTCCCTTGAAGCCTGAGATGGAAGAGTAGTCCGCCCTCCAACAGGGATTACCAGAGTATCCTGTTTATATGTGAAGATACAGGAACTGTAGTACGCCACTGACAGGAATGATCAGTGTATCTTGAGTAGACGACTGAGGTAATGGAGAGATCCGTCCGCTCACTGTAATAATGAAGGGGGCTTCTCCAGAAGATTTAGGAGATTGTTGCTGAGTAGTTCGACCTTTAACGGAATTATCAAAGTCTCACTTTGCGGATCCTCTTTCTCCATAGCTTGTATCACCCTTGTATATTCTTCTTTGTACATCCGGGAATCATTGAAATAAGCTTCAACCCCATGGAAAGGATTTATATCAGCAACTTCCTTTTGTACTCTTCCATTGCTGTCAATGTATTTAAAACACTGATGAAGAGTAGAAGGCACCACATTATTTTCATGAAGAAAGGGCCTCCCTAGAAGAAGTTATAAGATCCCACGATCTCGATCACATAGAAAGTGACTTTGGATCTGAAATCGCCTATCTGGAGTTTCAGATGAATCTTTCCAAAGGCTCGCTTCGGCTTTGATTGAATCCCAGGATAGTAGTAACCGTCTTGGAAAGCTTGTGAAGAGGGATTTTTAGTTCATCCAACAGACTCTTTGGCATTATACTTATAGCAGACCCTGGATCAATGAGGATACGGTCTACCTTACCGTATCGATATAACCGGTGTAGTAGAGAGGCCGATCATGTCGATTATCCTCCAGTAGCATGTCATCTTGTGTAAAGGTGATATTTGGTATAATCTCCAATATACTGTTGCAATGTAAGCAAGTGGCAGGTTCTTCACCTGGCTTCTTTAATTGTGCAAGACAAGAGTCAGCCTGAAGAAGTGCCTCACTTAACTTCGAGTCTCTTTAGAAAGACGTAGAAGTTCAAAGAGGGACATTCTAGCTGGAGTATTAGCAAGTTGAGCTAGAATGTCGAAGTTATAAGGTTTCTGAAGCCCAAGAGGAGGGGACTTCTTGATTGGCTTATCAAATCGAGCCTGTTGTTTGCCTTTCTCAAGAGCTGTGGGCTTGGAAGGAGTAGGTACAACTGGTGCAGTTGAAGGAACAGGTGCAGTAGATGATTCTTCTTCAAGAGGAACATTAGGAGCATCTTTGTCAGCAGGAGGGATATCAGGAGTATCCTCAGGACTCTTGGAATAATCCTTAGATAAGGTTTCCCTGTTCGAGTAGCACCAGCAAGTGTCTTCATTATCTTTGGCTCTGTGTCAGAGGTAGATTCGAAAGAAGTCATATGACATGACTTAGTTTTCCCAGCCTTCTTAGATTTTCGGGAAGTAGTCTTTTGAAGAGGAGGAGATTCAAAATCTGCCACTAGATCAGGATGAATCCATATGATTTCTCCTGTTTCCATAGTGATTGGTACTAATCCTTCGGACTGTGGAGGAGGAATATTCACTATTTCAAGAGTTGCCTTGGGAATAGGAACAATCCGCTTTCAAGGAGTTGAGGAGGGAAATCTCCGAATTGCATAGAGACGACATTGGAGGTAACAGTCTTATCTTTCGGAGTAAGAGTGATAGCTCCAGATTTAATCATTTCTGGATCTTTCCTTTCAGTACATAACATGTACGAACTGTGTGACCCAACATTCTGTGGTATGGACAGTATTTAGGATGATCCGTCTTACCAGCTTCATCAGGTTTCTTGATTTCAGGTAATTGTATTTTATTACCTTTCAGCAGACATTCAAAGATACCAAGAACATCATCATCATCAAAAGAGTATTCTTCTTTGGGCGAGGTGCTCTTGGTTTGAGTCGTAGAGGCAGGAGGAGTTTGAACAGTCGATGCATCTTTACTCTGAAGATTAACTTCAAGGGTTTCTTTTCCCTTGCGAGTATTGGATTTAGCATTATTGTTAGTATTTGACCTGTTTCTTTGGGAGTCATCTGTACTCCTAAACCTTTGAAAGTTTCAGCACTAATTTCTGCGGCTTTGGCACTAACTATGAAGGAAGGCCAATCTTGAAATTGAGTAGATCCTGTCCACATGCTGATGATTGGCAACAAATTTGATTTGCATGTGTCGATGGTGACAGCATCAGGAGTGCCAAGAGGCATCTTCAGAGCTTCTCTTCGAAACCGTTCAATGAATTCCTCTGTAGTTTCATTATTTTTCTGCTTGATTCTTATAAGGGCAGACATAGTCATGTCATTGAGCCCTTCATAGAACCGTTCAAGAAACATTTGTTTGAAACCGGCAAATGAGGTAATACACCCATCCGGGAGACTTCTATACCATTCATAAGCCGTTCCTTTGAGACATCCGACAAATACCCGAGTAAGGAGGGCGTCACTTGGTTGCAACTGGTCAGTCATCACTTCAAAGTGATTAATAAATTGACTCGGAGAAGTGGTTCCATCATAGAATGAGATAGTAGGAGGCTTGTATTTAGGAGGATACGATACTTGCTTCCATTCTATCGGATAAGGTTGCTTGATGCCTAACCTTTGTAAACCATCCTTCTGTTTGAATGCCTAAATTGAGTTGGAGATTCCTAATTCTTCAGTAACAACTCCGGAGGATTGTGGAGTTGTAGCTTGTAGAGAATAGTTGGGAGGAGGAACAGCATTATAAGTACTACCCCAGCTCCAGAGTGACTAGGAACCGTTTGAGCTTGCCCAAGAGTATTGGATTGTACTGCTGGAGGAACATGTACTGGACTCACATCAGTGTCAATTGGTATGGCATCTGGTACAGTCTGTCGATTTTGCAGTTGGGTTGCCATGAGTTCATACGTCGACTTCATAGTATCAGCCATAGATTTCATTTGTTGTTCCAAAGAAGCAATCCTTTGGTCTTGAGGAGTCATCGAAGAAGAAGGTTCATTGTTCAATTCAGTATTCCATCCACATATATGTTGTGACTGTACGAGGGATTGTTGATGAATTAGTGGATATTGTATGTTCTGAATCACTGCTTTGTGTATCAAAGTCATTTGTAGGAGAATTACCCCCAGTAGGAAGAGGTGGGAAGTTAGATTCTCCAAGAAATTCAGAATAATCTTCAGAAATCGAAGCTCTTTGATTAGAAGCCATGACTCTTGATCTGGTGCCTCTATATACTCCATCTGGACTATCAGTTCTACCCCCAGTGTCCCGAGAGGTCATGTTGACAAAGCAAACAGAGGTTCATCTTCATCAGGCATAGGTTCATACTGAATCCGATTGAAGACAGATTGTCATTTAGTTTGACATCTGCATTGCATTGTGACTCTCGGTTGAAGTCACATTCATGATCAGCACGGTCATGATCCATTAATTGACATCTGTTGAATTATGACTCTCGGCTGGAAGTCACATTCAGCATGGTCCATTGACACAGAATTATTCCTTCTCTTCTGTTGAAGGTGTTCTCGTAGATCTGTCTGTGAAGATTGAGGTACATCAGAGAACATTTTATGTATTTTTAGGAATATATTTCGGTTCTTGGGTCTTGATGGCTCTTGGTTATATAGAGAGTGATTAATGTGAGCCACATAATTTCTAGCATACTCTGCATCTGGATCTCTTGCTTTTGTTCCCGATTGGTATGGTTTTTTGACACTAGAAGTGCTTCCTAAAGATTTGATCAAGTTTTGCTCTTAGATCAGTTGGAGGTAATACATTGGTTTTTGAAACTTGGAGTTTTCCTTCCATTGATCTGGATATCTGCAGAGAAGGAAGAGTTGAACCATCCCCTTGATTAGGAGTTGGTAACAGACCCTCTTTTGTAGACAAATTCTGTGCCCAATTTGAAGAAGTCGTAGAAGAAGACATTAAGAAATGTTTCTTCTTAGACTTATTCAAGTTTTGAGACATAAAATGTCCAGAAGGAAGAGTAGTCAAGAGACCATCTCTTTTCTTTGACTAACAAAACTGTCAGTCAAAGCTGTTCCTGAAGTAAACACTACAGGAGCAGAAGAAACAACTAAAGAGTTATTTCTTTTCGAAGGGACTTTGTGAGCCATTTGTGGGGGAGTTCTAGCAAGACCACCCCCAGTTCTAGTAGAACTTGGCAAAGAAGAAGAGATAGCTAAAGAGCTATTCTTCTTAGAGTATGCTGGTGACAATTTGGCTAAGGAGCCAGTATTGTCTGCGTATGAAGTTTTGGCTAAAGAGCCAAATTTTGGTGAAATACACGCTGGAACAGATTTGGCTAAGGAGCCATTGCTGTCAGCGTGACTTTTAAATTTAGAAATACATGCTGGAACAGATTTGGCTAAGAAGCCAGTGCTGCCAGCGTGACTTTTGGGATTGAGATTGCACGCTGGAACAGGCTTGGCTAAGGAGCCAGTGTTGCTAGCGTGACTTTTAGAATTAAAATTGCACGCTGGAACAGGTTTGGCTAAGGAGCCAGTGCTGCCAGCGTAACTTTTGACTGCTGTCATCTTCGAGCACACAAGAGTGTGCGTGCTTGCAGTAGAGTCCTTGCCAGTGTTAGGAGTAGACACTGTGGCAGAAACTTCACCATTGGTTGCCAACAGAGTCTTAGGGACGTAGACAGATCGTCTCTTCGACTTGGCAGTGGTGATGGAGGCTGAAGTGGGCTTGCCACCCTTAGCCCGCTGCATTTCTTCGTAGGCGAGTTGATCGAATTGGATCGATATCACCTTCTTCGTCGAGCCGACTGACGAAGTGTCGCATTGAGTTGTTGCCATCTCAGAAGAGGAGATAGTTTTCCCCAGCATGTCGCCAATTTTTTTCATAAATAAATTCACTTTATTTATTTGTTTCTGGGAAAATTACAACTGTAGGAATCCGATCTAGAAGACGATCGCTTTATCCCTTAGATGATGCGAAGAAGAAAAGCTCTCACAAATGCAACAGCAATTTAGATATCTATGTATCTGTACAATGAATGAGAAGAGAACTCTATTTATAGAGTCAAAAATAACTGAAAAAGATAACTGTCTTCACAACCTGTGCATAGTTGAAAATCACGCAGATTTAACATACGCAAGGTTATGAGCAGTTACTGGACGTGGCCTATAACTGTTGGACACATGGCAATCATGCATGAGTCGTGTGCAAGTTAGAGGACACGCAGGTGAGAGATCGGTGGCATGGCTGCCACGTACTCCCATTTGATGAAATTTACGCAGACTTGGGTCTGAAAGCTTCAAAATCCACGCAGACTTGGGGCAGAAAGCTTCAAAATCTACGCAGACTTGGGGCAAAAGCTTCAGAATCCACGCAGACTTGGGGCAAAAAGCTTCAGAATCCACGCAGACTTGGGGCAGAACTGCCAGCTGTCTTGATTCGACGTGCCTCGACTGACACAAAATCTCTGACATTGATTGCCTTTTGTCAGTTGCATTAAATGACAATAAGCTTTTTGGTACGCCAACTTGATGAAGGCTGAGTCTTATTGAAAAGATTTGAAAGTACGCAATTGTCGACTGTGATCTCTCGAGTTTCGTGCATACGTGGCATACGAGAAGACATTCTTTAACTGTCGTGCTGTCAGTCATAATGACACTCTGACAAATGATGAGCTGTCTCTGTGTGTATTTGAGAAAATATTGTCTGTCTAGATCAACTCAGCGTGACTTTTAGACTTTGTCTTGATCAACTCAGCGTGACTTTCAGACTTTGTTCTGATCAACTCAGCGTGACTTTTAGACTTTGTCTTGATTAACTCAGCGTGACTTTCAGACTTTGTTCTGATCAACTCAGCGTGACTTTCATTTTTTGTCCTACAGACATGTCGTGAGAATTTACGGAAGACTTGTCCGTAACGGACGGGATAGTACCGAGACTCGATTGGAAATTTGTATGACGATATTTTGATACAAGTGTTCATCGATAATCAGTTGGAGCGATAGGGTGGGGACTCGTATCAATGAATGATATGTCGGATAGAAATTTATAAGTCGGTCGAATGACCAAGACTAATAAAACGATTATGCCTTGAAGCAATAATCGGATCGATAGTATAGAAAACATGAACTTATAAACGAGTCATTGTACGAGATTAATGGATAAACTGAATTAAAGTGTTGTACGATATACAATGGAGGAAACTAAATTAAAATGTTTTACGTGATGCAACGGAGGGAACTGAATTAAACGTTGCACAAGATGTAATAGATGAAACTGAATTAAAGCATTGTACGATATGCAATGGAGGAAAGTGAATTAAAATGTTGCACGAGATGCAATGGAGTAATCTTTGCCAAGGGAAGATAGCGGGTTGATGATGTCAAAGAACCTTGTGAACATTTGAGTGATAGTCTTATTAGGCTTCATCTTGAATGCCTCGTATTCTTGTGTAGACGGCTGATCTTTGATTCTTTAACTTGTGTGGTTCCTTCATGAGTCACCTCCAAAAGCCTCCATACTTCGTGTGAGGTGGAGCATGTAGAGACCCTGTTGAATTTAGTCCTGTCTATGGCACAAAAAAGCATTAATAGCCTTAGCATCTAGACTAGCTTGTTTCTTCTCCTCGTCGGTATATTTGTTGTCGGGTTTGTCAACAAGAGTCCCCTCGACAGCAATCCTAGCAGGCTTCTTGTAACCATCAGTGACGATGGTCCAAAGATCAAAGTCTAGAGACTTGAGATAGAAACTCATTCTAGTCTTCCAATAAATGTAGTTGGTTCCATCAAATAGGGGTGGCCTATGTGTGGACCGTCCCTCACCATGGTTGGTAAGAATAGGTTGTGTGGTTGCCATGTATCAGCTCTAGGATGTTAATCAGTATCAAGAGAACATAGCTCTGATACCAATTGAAGTACGTGTAGACAACTCTAGAGGGGGTAAATAGAGTATGTGTTGATAATACTCAAATTAAAAAAAACTCTATTCAAGTCCAACCAACAGAAAGTATAATCAGAGTATAAATGGAATATAAACCGAGATCAGAGAAGCATACGTAGACACAGTAGTTTTAACCTGGTTTTCCTCATGGAGGACTAGTCCAGGCCTGAGAACTCTAGCTCAGGATTGAAATCCACTATTTATGAAATAGTGTACAACCACGTGCCTTTACTCAGAAGAGCACGTCAACTTCTTACAGATTCGCAGATGGCGAAACTTGGAATTTCCAATTGACTTCTTTTGAAACTCTTGCACACAAACTTCTAGCTGACTCGCACTGAGGACCTTTGGGGCTTGGAAAGTTTTGTGGCTAGTAGATGAGAAGAGTAAGCTTAGAATGTATAGGCTATAGAAGAGAGAAGAGAAGAATTGATTTGATGATTTGATGAATAAAAAAGAGTGAAATCATGCCTTATTTATACTAGTCAGGGAGGCAGAATTTGGCCAAATTCTATATCAAAATTCAAATGTTTCGATCGTTGAACAGCTAGCATCCAGAAAACCCTAAAATTAAGGTCCTGGATTCTAGGGGCATAGTTTGGCCCGAACTCTTTATGGGGCAGAGTTCAGCCCAAATTCTGTCTCCTAGAGGCCAGAATATTCAAATGGTCTAGATGGGCTTGGTATGTCTTAGAGTTTGTTTGGTGGAGCTTTGGGTATTAAGTCTAGGGTTGACATACTCAGTACGACTCAACTTACAACAGCCTAACTCAATAAAATATAAAAGTACAAACTCAGAGTATAAGAAACAGCAGCATTATCGTAGCAATCATCGATGATGTCTGTCTTGAACTGATATATGATGATATTCTGCTTTGGAGTGTGATGGAGCTTGATGTGTCAAGTTGGATCATAACAGATATCGTCTTGTTAATTATGAAGATCAGGTTGACTGTGATCCAGTTTGGGTCAACAAATAGTACCTAAGAGATAGTTGGTTACGTTGCGAAGAAACTCATTTAAGTACGACTTAAAACACACAAAACTTAGAAGGCGTGATCGTATAACTCGAGGATTCGATGTTGGATAATCGGTAACTCAGTTAAGCAATCAAAGTATAGCAGGATGCGGCGATTCGAAAAATGAGTTGATGCGTTTGAAAAGTTGTAGTAAACTTGGATGTATGCAATACGAACTAAAGTTGACGTTGATGCATATTCAAAGTTGAACCTCATGATATCGAAATTGATATGACCTATAAAATTGATACGCAAGGAAACATAAGCACGATGTGAGAACAAAAAATAGGGCAAGCCTACGATATCAAGATTTTCAAAAATAGTAATACGAAAATGTCAAACTGGTTGATTGTAAACTTTGTGATTGATCAGACGAGATCATAAAGTTATCGACGATTGTTTTGATGCGTATAGCATCTCGGATGTCGACCGTGGATAGATAGACTCGAACTCAATACGAGTAGATATTTCATAAAAATACGGAATCAATGACGGTAGTGCATGAATTATTCGGAGGATAGTTGCACCTCAGTTGCGCAGATAGAAATAGCTTTGTCCAGATTTGGTAGTCGTATAGAAATTGTCGGAATATGATTTGGCTCTAAAATAATATAGCATGGTTCATAGTTATTGTCCTTCGTTAATGATCAACAATTATCGAGCGTAGCTTTAGGACAGCTAACCCTAGAAGACTTGACCGCCAAATTAAAGAAAATATTGCAGACCCATAAGATGACCTATACAATATCGCAAATCGAATTGCATGGTACATATTGATGGTAAGTCTATACGATTTCGAGGATCGTGCTATGCACGTGAGCAAGCGGTAAGAGAATGACTTATGAGTTATGTCATTAGATTTGGATTCACCTTGCAATTGAGCTTGCGTGAATCGAACTTATATTCGATGTTGCGAGACGAACAAGTTTAGGATTTGGCAAGGAATTTCCTACTCAATAGGAATCGAACGTAAGACGCAACGTAGAGACCTTTGTGTCAAAGTGATTGTTGCCATTGAGCACCGTCACCTCGAGTTAAACTTTTGGGTCGAAAAGATCGTTGCCTTTGAGCACCGTCGATTTGAGTTGCGTTAGGAGAATTTAAGAATGGTGTCTAGGTAAGTCACCTAGTGGGCATAGCCCTGAATATCAATTCATTTGTAAAGTCAACCAAAGAAGAATCGTATCGGTATGAGTTGAAAAGTGAAACTTCAAAAATAGTTGGACAATGACTTCGAACGATAAGGCAATGCGAAGGTTTGTCATGATCGGATGCGCGACGGCTTGACGCAATGCAAAGTTTGGTAGCCAGTATGGAATTTACGAAATAAGAAATGCAATTTTTGAATCACGTCATTGTTGAATGAATCATGTATGTATCAAATGTACATATACGATAAGGTTTCGAGAACGTCGCTAAAGATAAGTCTGATCGAAGTACGAGATGGCAAGCATAGGATTGAAATTTAATCAGCTTTATTCTAATTTTCTACCACTGGGCTTGGCTGAAATATATATAATTGGGATGTCTTGAATATGTGTACGATCCAAATCAAGTTGTATACTAAATTCAAATTGAGCTGCAAGAAAGACTGAAAGTTAATGAAAGCTTGCACGAGTGTTTGAAATAAAACAATGATAGTTGGGCAAGATCGTGAAATGATCTAGAAAACACTTGAACTAAGTATTGGTTTCAGTTCGAGGATGAAACTTGTTTTAAGTGGTATATTATGTAATAACCCGCTCTTACGGTACATTATGATGAGTTATTGAGTCGAAGAGTTGCGTTGACCCAAAATATGTATCAATACGAATCGATGCAAAGAGTTATGTTGATCCAAGGAATGCATCGAGTAAGTTCAATACAAGTGTTAAGTTGGCCCGAGAGATAGCATTGAGTCGGTTCGATGATTCTAAGAAATTGAATCGATGCAACATAGAAGTTTGATTCGATGAATATTGATTTTAGTTGGTTTCGTGTATAGGCTTTATGTTTACGCTGAAGTATAAGAGGTCCATGTTTTGCCTTATTTGTAATGATGTTCATAAAACTAAATCACCGCCTCGCAACAGACTGAGACATAGGCATGGTAAGACAAATCAGTTAGATAATTCAACAAAGCACGAAGTGCTCGAATGGCTAAGTCATAAGAGTGGCCATGCAACAAAGTTATGAAATCGAGCCGCATCGGCTCGGCAAACGACAAGGTGTATCGGCTTAAGGTAGGAGGACTTTGACTCTTCTTTCCTACTCCTTCATGCCTAAGTAAAATATATCGATGTATGCTAAGTTAACCTATCGAGACCACGGGCGTGGCTTGATCGAGAGATGAACAAAGTGCATGTCGAACACTAGATAGAACAATTGAAATAAAATGTACATCAAATGTACGAGTCGCTATTGAACATTAAATATTACAAAGGCGAGCACCTTGGTGCGCAAGCCATAAGAACATGGGATAACTGTATCAACGAGTGCCTCAGCGCACGAGCCATTCGTGCCTTCATGCACGAGTTGGATGGCTAGCATATTGAAAGACTATTGAGGCGAGTGTCCTAGTTCACGAGTCATAAACATTGAACACTAAGGCATAGAACATGGAAATATGGTATCGAGACATACATCACCTGCACGACCTCGAAGAATAGAGAACAATTATGTCAAAGCATGTGTACATGCATGAGAATCATAAAAGATAGGTTCGTTGCAAAAAGAACAGTTGTGGCATGAATGTGACGGAACTGTCGAAGTGGCATGGTGCCTTGGAATGTTCAGGGCCTTCGGGTCATTCGTTTGACAAATATTGAATTGGGTCATGGTACCATAAAATATTAAAACGGAGAAAATGAAATCGAACAAAGAATGTGAGAACAGACAAAGAATAAGAACATTGAAAGAAATAGAAATACAAGACGATATGAAGTCTGAGTTTCGGACTCAAGACTATGTTTGGTTGTTTAAGTAAGACGCACATTGCATGGTCGAATGGACTTGACATATTGCCCGTGCATGGGTGTGAGAATTTCCCTCGAACGGTTATTGGCTGGGGCACCGGGACCATTCGGCCTAGGAGGGACGATTAATCTTAAGGACACACATCCGTAATATGACTTGCACTCGATTATCTATGTGTTGAACCGACAAGATGGTAAGTTCAGCGCCTTCTGAAATGAGCTAGCATCTCGTATGGGAAGGGCGTCGGGTTATCCAATTTAAAAAAAACAAGTTAGTTTATTATGGCACGTATACGCCAACGACATTCATATAGTTAAGAACGGTGGACCGAAAGTGCAGGCACACAGAGATCCTGCACAGAGATCACTTATAACATGACAGAAAAAATGGTAGGCATAGTCCTCTTACGTCGGTGCGAGGGCGAATGCGTCGTGTTGGTAAGAAGTCACGCCACAAATCAAAACACAAGATTGCTACATGCTGCCTGCTTGTTTGCTTATAAGATTCAAATATAACATGCTTGCCATGATAACCTGCTTTACTGCTTTCAAATATGACTTGAACTGATCCTAAGGCAAGGATAGAAAGATCACTAAATTGTCTGCTGCATGATTCAATATATCTACTTAATGTCGATTTAGGTAAAGTGGGTCTCTGATCAATACACGAGAGGATTAGTACTGATCTCCCACCAGGTTGCTTGCAGGTTTAGGGAATGATCTGCTCGTGATGGAGCTTCGTTTGAATATACTGAGGCATAGAATATTGTAGCGTATTAAGGCGTACGACCACATTAACGCTTTGGACTTGCAACAGGATGATGTGGCCGAGATATAGAAGATATGATGTATGGAACAATAAAATCCTTTATGGACAAGAGAGAACCTGAGTGTTGTAGCCAATCTGGAAAATTCAGTTAGGTTATTGAAAGCCTTTGTAACCTCACTTCGTTTATTGAATAAAGAGAATTGTTTCATATATCCTTCCACTGTTAAATAATAATATCAAAGATAACTATTTGAGAACTTGTCATCTTGTCTTGTATGAGTGCAACTCCAGACTCGTACGGCATCACGCTCCAGCTGAGGACGATGATTCAGATAAATCGATGCAAGAACGAGCAATTTTTTCAGGTCGGGGCATGACAATGCTGAAAGGTCTGATGAATCTAGGGCTGAGCTTCCTACCTCGGCCAAACGAATAGTGCCACGTATCGGAGAAATCCTCATAAACACCAAATCTCTAACCTAGAAAAACAAGATTCAAACAATAAATTTAGGGTAAAAATTCAACCTAAGCATCGCAGACAAGCAAAACACCTATTACCTCAAACTTTAACGACCTACGATGGTTATTTGCCCAGTGTCTATGCCTGTCCTGAGCCACGTGAAGCCTCTTCCTGATCTGCTTTACCTTCTCCACAGCATCCACAATCATCTTCGGCCCTAATAAGGCTATCTCACCCATGTCATCCCAGGATAACGGGGTGCGACACTCCGTCTATACACACCTCAAAAGGAGACATCTCGATACTAGTCTGATATCTATTATTGTATAAAAACTCTACCAGGTGAAGAGATCCTTCCACGAGTTGTGAAATCCAATACACAAGTCCGAAGCATATTATCAAGCGTCTGAATAGTTCTTTCTGACAGTCCATCCGTCTAAGGGTGATAGGAGGTACTAAACTTGAGCTGAGTGCCCAAGCTAGTCTGTAAACTCCTCCAAAAATGAAAGGTGAATCTGCTACCCCGATCAGAAACTATGTTCATAGGAATCCCGTGCAACCGGACAATCAGTCGCACATACAGCTCTGTGAGCTTCTCAGTGGATAAAGCCACCTTGAATGAAATAAAGTGGGCCAATTTGGTCAACCTGTCAATGATGACCCAAATCGCATCCTTCCATCCAGCAGTACGCAAAAGACCGAAAATAAAGTCCATGGTGATATGCTCTCACTTACTCTGGGATAAGCAAAGGCTGGAGCAAACCACCGGGTCTCTGCCTTTTGGCCTTGACCTGCTGTCACACTAAGCATGTAGAACAGAAATATGCCACCTCGCTTCATACCATACCACTATACATGATCCCTCAAATCCTTACACATCTTGGTAGTCCCAGATGTATAGAATACTGAGAGGGATGTGCCTCTTACATGACCTTCTCTCGTAGATCCTTGTTCCGCACACAACCTAGACCCATGCCTCAAAGAAACATCCTCAGCAGTAGAAAAGTCCTCAAGCAATCCAGCCCGTACATGAGCCCTGATACTCCTCAAGCCCATTATGATATAAGCATATCTCATATGATCTAAATCTGACTGAATCTGCAGACCCATCATCTGCATCTCTAGCCATGAATCACAATATCGATGCCCAAGCTCTCTAAATCCTCCAACAGGTGTCGATCCTTGTCAAACACACAGCCACTGGATATCGGCTCGGTGCATCCACAACCACGTTGGCCTTTCCCGGATGTACTGCAAGGCAATATCAAAATCTTTATCAGCTCTAACCATTTGCGTTGCTTCATATTCAACTCATTTTGGGTGAAAACATACTTCAAACTCATGTGATCAGTAAATATTTCCACTCTCTTCCTGTACAGATAATGCTTCTACAGCTTCAAATCAAAAATTAATGCTGCCAACTCCAGATCATGAGTGGGATAGTTCTTCGCATATAGTCATAACTATCTGGAAGCATATGCCATAACCTTCTTATTTGCTCTAACACATCACAGTCCTTTTCCTGAAGCATCGTTGTATATAGCAAATCCTCCAGTATTAGATGATAACGTCAAAATCGAAGCCGTGGTTAGCCACTTCTTTAACTCATCAAAGGCAGTCAGCACTCCTCAGATCAAATAAACTTTACGTCCTTCCTGGTGAGTCTTGTCATCTGATCTACAATCTGGAAGAAGTCCTTTATGAACTTTTTATAATACCCGGCCAATCCAAGGAAACTCATGATCTCTGCAACTGAGCTCGGAGTAGACCAAGACTCTACTAGATATCTTCTCGGATCCACGGATATACTATCTTTCGTCATAACATGGCCAAGAAACTCAACCCCGTCTAGGAAAAACTCATATTTTAACATTCTTCGAACAATCTCTCCTTCCTAAGAGTCTCGAGCACGATCCTCAGATGCTTCTCGCGCTCCTTCGGGATCTTCGAGTAGATCAAAATGTCATCTATAAACACCACCATGAAGTGATCAAGGTATTTATGGAACACCCTATTCATCAAGTTTATGAAGACTATCGGGGCGTTAATCAACCCAAACAGCATCACCAAGAACTCATATTGGTCATATCTCGTTCGAAACATATTTTATTTTGATATTATTAACAGCATCTTCGTAGTTTAGTTTCTCTGTTTTCATATTGATATTATTTCAGAAGCTCTACTACTTAAAGTTTGTCCATTCAAAATTACCAACCTGTGCCTTGAAGACTGAAGCAAAGACCGGCGCTCCTTGAAAAGACGGCTCTCTACACTTCAAGTTTTCGAGTCTGTACAAGGTCAAGGTTTTTCTGTAAACACTTAAGGTTGGATGACAATACTAAAAGCTTCTTTTCTTAAAGTCAAAAATCAATCCATATAGAACGGCATACCAGCGGTATGCTCCGGCATACCGGCGGTATACCGTTTTGTTGAGCACGAAACCTTCTGTAAGAAAATGTTGGCATACCGACGGTATGCTCCAGCATACCGACGGTATAACGTTTTATGGTCTACAAAACATTATGTGATATTGATCGGAATACCGACGGTATACTCCGGCATACCGACGGTATACCGTTTTGTGAGCCAGAAATATTCTGTGACAAATGTCGGCATACCGACGGTATGCTCCGGCATACCGACGGTATACCGTTTTGTTTATTACAAAATATTCTGTGACACACATCGGTATACCGACGGTGTACCGTGGCATACCGACGGTATACCGGGTTACGAAAATTTGATTTTTGAATGGCAAAGACTAGCATTAATGTTAGTATTAAATGCTCCCAACGGATATTAATATGACCGTTACTGTTCGACCGGTATACCGACGGTATGTCGGTCCATACGACGGTTATGCCGGTCAGCCTGTATCCAGGAGCATTAAATGCTACCTACTCTTGGTTTCTCTATAAATGAAAGCCTTCTCCCTCTTGAAGCTTTCACCAACTCTTGCCATAAATTTTCAAAACAACTAAGAGCTCCACCATTAATACTCTACCAAGCTTTTAATTGTCATCCTCTCCCGAAGTACTAGAGTATTGAAGAGTTGTAATTTTCGATCTTCAAGTGTTAGAAGATCAACAAGTTCTCTTCTCATTTCTTTGAAGTTGGCGAGCCTTCGTGAGAAAACTCGTGTGTTGAAGTTGGCGAGTTCTTCGGATTCAAACTCGTATTGAAGTTGGCAAGTTCTTCGGATCTAAACTCGTGTGTACTATTTTATTAAATAGTGGATTTAAGCCGGAGAGAGTTCCGGGACTGGAATGCCTCAAGCGAGGATACCAGGATACATCTTGTGTTTGATCTTCTTACTCTATCTTTTTATTTGACGTACATTGCTTCTTGTGCTTAAGTTATTTTTTATTTTCCCTATTCAACCCCCCTCTAGGGTTCTATAATTGGTATCAGAGCTTTGTTCTCTTGATTTGGATTTACACCCTTTGAGTGATCCATGGCCACTAACCCTAGTATCAACACCTTCCACAATGAGGGACACTCCACAAATAGGCCTCCCCTATTTGATAGAACCAACTATAACTACTAGAAGATTAGGATGAGCAATTATCTAAAGTCCATAGATTTTGATTTATAGGATTGCATGATAAATGGTCTCCCTACTCCTTCCAGAGTTATTGAGGATGTTGCATCTGATACCCTTAGGGACATACTTACTGAAAACACCAAGAAGCTTACTAGTCGAGATGCCAAGGCTATGAACGCTCTTTATTGTGCTCTCGATAGTAGTGAATTCAATAGAATCTCTACTTGCAAGACTTCCAATGAGATTTGGAAGTTACTTGAAGTCACACACGAGGGTACATCACAAGTAAAGGAATCCAAGATTAGTAGACTCATGCAAGAATATGAGTCCTTTAAGATGAAACATGATGAGTCTATTACTTGTATGTTTACTCGTTTTGGTGATATTATTAATCCTCTTTCTTCTCTTGGTAAGGAATATCCTGCTCATAAAAAGATTAGAAAAATCCTTAGAGGATTGACAAAATGATGGAGTCCTAAAGCTGCCGCAATTATTGAAGGGAACGACCTGACAGTCATGAACCTTGAGACCCTCATGGGGAAGCTTATGACTCATGAACTCGATATGAAAGATCAAGAGGAATCTTTCATACAAGAGAAGGAGAAGGAGAAGGCCAAAGAGAAGGGGAAGTCTCTTGCTCTCAAAGTTATAAAGTCCTACTCCAAGGATAGCTCTGACGACAACGAGTCAGACGATGATGAAGAAATAGCTCTCACAGCTAAGTACTTCCAAAGTTCCTCAAATTCAACAAAGCCAACCGCTTCAGACGGGGACAATGAGGAAGATCCGGCATGCTATCAATGCAGAAGAACCGGACACATCAAAAGGGACTGTCCTATGATAAGAAAAGACTCAAGCAAGTACGAGAAGCCTAGCAAAGGAAGCTCATCCTCCAGAAAATTCGCTAACATAAGCATTTGGTGTGAGAGTGACGCAAGCGACTCCGGCAACGACAAAGAGTGCAAACACAATGCCAACGTTTGTCTCATGGCAACCGATGAGGTACTTGATGATCTCTCCTTAAATACTCTTACTTATGATGACTTGGAGAAAGTTATCCTTGAACTACATGAAGAGCACAAAGGTGTTAGGAATAAATACAAGAAATCTCTAAAAGAGGTTGATTCTCTTCAACTTGAAGTAGAGAGACTCTCAAGCATCATTATTGATGTAAAGGGGAAATCTTCTGCTTCTGACATGGATAAAATAGAGTCTTTGTGACTCAAGTTTCAAGAATCCCTTGTCACCATCAAGAAAAGGATAATGAGATTCAATCCATGAGAAGGGCTTATGTATTTGCTATGCATAAAGTTCAAGATGCTAATAGGAGAGAATATGATACTTCTATTAAGTATAATGATCTTCTTGTACAGAGTAAGAAACTAGGTAATAAGAACACTACTCACATACATACTCCAAGACACCTCCACACTCATCACAATGCTAGGCATACTTCTTACATGAACACTACACACAAGTCCTTTTCTAACACAAGAAAGGACCATTTGTTAAGAAAAATACTTCGCATCATGCTTTTTATTATCATCATCATAATACTAATGATAGAACTCCTCGCACCAGAGATTCACATAGGTATGATACTCACACATCTTCTTCTAAATCCTCTATAATTTGCAACTATTGTGGCTTGCTTGGACATACGACCAATTATTGTCATACAAGAAAACTAGTTGATAAGAAAGTTTTTAAGTGGGTTCCTAAGACTAACACTCAAGGACCCATACGATCATGGGTACCAAAATGTTCATCTTCAACTTATGTTGTAGGTGAAGAGTCCTTCTCATGCTAGAAGCAAGTGGATTCTCGATAGAGGTTGTTCACGGCACATGACCGGGGATGCTTCATTATTTACAACGCTATCGATGAAGAAGGAAGGACATGTCTCCTTTGGTAACAATCTTAAAGGTCACATTATAGGAAATGGTAATATCGGTTTCTCTCCTTATCCTTGTATTAAGAATGTGTGTCTTATTACTAATCTTAAACACAATCTTCTTGGTATTAGTCATCTTACCGATAATGGTTATGATATCAAGTTTGTTAAGCTTAAATGTTTCATTACCGATAGTTCAAGTGGATCTATTGTTTATGAAGGCATTAGAGAAAACAATATCTATGTTTTATATCTTGTCAAAGACACTAACAATGGCAGGTGCTTAATTGCTAAGAACGATGAAAGTTGGCTTTGGCACATGAGGCTCGAAAATGCCAACATGGATACCATTTCTCGTCTTGCCACCAAGAAGCTCGTAAGAGGACTCCCAAGTATCCCTTTCAAAAAGGATATGGTGTGTGAAGAATGCGAAAAAAGTAAGTTGACCAAGTCATCCTTCAAATCCATCAACTCTATAAGTACCTCTAGACCTCTTCAACTTATTCATATGGATCTTTTTGGTCCTAGTAGAGTTGCTAGTCTTGGAGGCAAGCTTTATGCTTTTGTTTTGGTTGATGATTTTTCGAGATTTACTTGTGTTATTTTTCTTGCTTGCAAAAGTGATACTTTTCGTGAATTTGTTGCTTTTTGTAAACGTGTTCAAAACGAGAAAGGTTTTTCTATTAACAAGATTAGAAGTAATTATGGAGGAGAATTTGACAATGCCGATTTCAAAAGATTTTGTGAAAAGAATGGTTTTGGACATGATTTTGCTTGTCCACGTACTCCTCAACAAAATGGTGTTATGGAGAGAAAGAATAGAACCCTTGGCGATATGGCCCAGGGTTATGTCAAACCAATATAAGTTCCCCCAATATTTTTGGGCGGAAAGCCGTTAACACGGCATGTCATGTTATAAATAGGGTCTTGATTAGACCTATTTCTAAAAGACTCCTTATGAGCTTTAGTTTGACAAAATTCCCTCTATTGAATATTTTAAAGTTTTTGGATGTAATTGTTTTATTTTGAATACCAAGGATAACCTAGGCAAGTTTGAAGAAAAAGTCTATGAAGGAATATTCCTTGGATACTCTACTCATAGTAAAGGTTTTCGTGTTTTTAATAAAAGAAGTCTTGTTTTCGAAGAGTCAATCAATGTCTCTTTTAATGAACTTAACTCTTCTACATTCTCCTCTTCCGATGATATTGATGACATCTCGTTTCGGTTGGAGAACTTCTCTATTGGAGATCGTCCTTCTTCATCTAACAATGAAGTTGTGACTCCTCCAACAAAAGAGTCTCCACCTCTCGAGCCTCCTTAAAAGGATCTCCCAAAAGAATGGAGATTTGTCACCAATCATCCTAAGGAGCTTATCATTAGGGATCCTTCTTCCAGTGTTAGCACTAGATCCTCCACTCGTGATCTTTATGCAAACGTGGCTTTTATCTATCAAATAGAGCCTAAAAATGTTAATGATGGTTTTCTTGATGAATTTTAGATGATAGCGATGTAAGAAGAGCTAAATCAATTTGAGCGAAACAAGGTTTGGAAACTTGTCCCAAAACCTAGCAATCACCCCATTATTGGAACTAAATGGGTGTTTCGAAATAAACTTAATGAAGATGGGTTAGTGACTCGTAACAAAGCCCGATTGGTTGCTCAAGGTGTCACGACCCGCACCCTAGAGTAAGGGCACAAGACGTGGGTACGTCCAGCCTACGCCGCAGTGTCGGCGGGTAGAACATTGTCCTAGGTCACAACATCTAACAATATAATACTAAGCAGTTTATACTCCCCAAATGGGGGTGACATAGCAGAATGTAAACTCAATCACAACTAAGGATGAAGAAGCACGATATGATATAGAACTCAAAGAAAATACAGATGATCAGAAGAGTCTAAGATAACATCTCAGCAAATATCCAGAATACAAGTCTCAGTTACTGAATATAAAAAATATATACAACCCAGATCTCAAAGACAGAAATAAGTCTAACTAAACTAGTCTCAAGACAATATAAGTAAGATAGAAGCCTAACTAAGCTAGTCTAGGCAGTAGGAGTAAAGTCGTCAGCTAGAGCTGGGTCCTCCTGAGAGTCCAGCTCACAAGTGTCGTCTAGGGCTACCCCGTAGAAGGTATCCACACAGGCCTCCTCCTCGTCCTCTGTAATATTTTCAACAGGTCCAGTCAGGACAGGAGCGAGCACAATACATTTCAACAGATCATAGCAGGTTAGAAAATATAATCAGGCAGTAAAGTAAGATACAGGTACTGAAGGAAATACAGTATGTAAACAGAGAGAGAACTGTAACAGAAATATCTACTATAAGTAGAGAACTAAAATGGCTAGTGAGTCAGAGTACAATATAGACATGTAAATGGCATAGAAGATTCTGATGCTATACTACGAAAAGATTCTGATGCTACACTACTTGGATAATATTCACATGTCTACTTCTACTCCCCCGTACCCCCAATCATACACAAGGATCCAGCCAGGTTATGTTATGATTCCATGCAATGGCCCACAAGGGGTGATACATAGATGTCCATAAATGGGTGATTCTAGGAATGCCCATAAATGGGAGATTCAAGGAGACTCTGTGATCATGAGAGTACATGTCACAAGTGATCAATGAACCAAGAAGCATAGTGATACACAATGTAAGTAAAACGCACAAACATGTAATATCCGATGCTCCTGAAGGATAACATCTCAAGAAGGGATCCATATAGTACTAATCCGTGTGACCAACGTGACAGTATCAAGTAAAGTAATTTAAAGCAAGAAATAATTCTAAGCAGGATATGAAATGATCAGAGAATGTACTCGCCTGGTATCTGAGTGTCCGGATGAAATGTACTGTCCGAAGAGAGGTGTCTGGCTCCTAATCAGAACAGCACAAGTCACAACAAGTCTAAAATGATAACAAGATGCAATTCAATGCATTCTAGATGAATCTAGGTCAATCTAGGCCAAAGTCAACTCTTGGTCAACTCTGGTAAACTCTAGAAGTCAAACTAGGTCAACTATGGTCAAACTAGGTCTAACAAGTCTAAACTAGGTCAAACAAGTCATTCTAGGTCTAACTAGTCCATACAAGTCTAACCAAACTATATAGGAAATCAACATACAATCCTTGATACAATTTGTGTATATACATTATACATACAAGTCAACCTATGCTATAGAGAGCTAATATATATAGGCATGTATCAACTTATAATATATATATATATATATATATATATATATATATATATATATATATATATATATATATATATATATATATATATATATATATACATCACTATATGATTATATAGATACTAATATGCATTTACATACCTAATAGGCCTATACAATACACATACATATATTATACATGTATTCATAGGTCATAGTACAATATATTAGGAATCACCACACATATATATACATTAACTATATATATATATATATATATATATATATATATATATATATATAATATATATTCATACATGTGTTTATAAAGAGAGGGAAGGCATGTGTGTGTGTGTTAGAGAGTAGCAAATGTGTGTGAGTGTAGAGTGATTGTACAGTGAACAGTGATAGGGATGTACATAGTGTGTGAATGTTTGTGTGTGTGTAATGAGAGACAATGTGGTGGTGCACATGAAACCAGTGAAGTGCACACTGTCAATAGGAAAACAGTGAGTAGAAGTCCCAAACCAGTTTTCAGATAAATACCAAAACCAATACAACATTCCAGATTCTCAGATTTCAGAAATAAGGAAGACATACTCAATATCAGTTTAATTATACAGTTTCAGTTTTATTGGAAACTTCAAAGCCCCATTTATAACCATTACTTAATGAAAATCACTCAAAATCGACCCATAGCTAGATCAAACATAGGAGAACAACTTTAGAGTATAAAACCACTAATTAATATCAGTTAAATAGGTTTAATTTACTACCAAGTTTGATCAGAAAATTGGAAAAAATACAAAAAATAGCATGGTTTCAGGATTTAGGGGAAATGGAAAAAATGTAAATCGAAACAAACTAAAATGCAAAATTAAAGGTTGGTAATAGGTGTCACATGTGTGAGTGTACTAGGGAAAACCATTCGTGTCCACTAGAGTGGACACGAAGTGTCCAAACACAGAAAAACAAATGTATCAGAAAATAGTGAAATATCAGGCATCGTGCGGCCATGTTGAGCCGCTATTGGACTCGATGCACAACACGAGAGACCATGTGCTCGAGTCTAGTGTTAGACTAGGTCTAGGTGAGTGTGTCAGTGTCCACGAAGTGTGTCCATGACGTGTCCAAAAGGGATACGAATAGCGTATCAGAGCCTATGAAAACCCGACTGAACCATCAGTCAAAACCAATACAGAGTCTCGTGCGTGTCCGACACGACATGAGATGACTCGAGGCTTGAGGGCCCTCGTGTCAGTCACTTCCCCTACCCCCTCGTCCAATCCTAGCTTACCATGTGGCCTATGCAACGAGCACGAGGCCACGAGCAGCAGGGGAATCGCACTGCTCGGTCCATCAGAAACATGTAAGCCACACTAAATACATGTAAGCCACACTAAAATGTAAGCCACACTAAAATACAATTTTCTATTCAGAAACTTTCTAAAATTAAATCGAAATGCCCTTTGGGGCATTTCATCAAACACCCTAGCTAGTGGGCTGATACGTGTCCATTTAGGACACGAAATGGACACAAAATCCTACAGAAATCTAGGGTTAGCTAGGGGACACTTAGATCTAGGTCATTATGCAAAAATAACAGCATCTAATAAAGAGTTTTAGGGATTTACCTATTGGTGTCATAACTCCTCAAAAGCTCCAAAGAGGGGGTGTCTCCTTGCTCCCCAAACTTTACCAAATTGCTATGAAACTGAGAATAAAATATACCAACAGCAAGAAAACCTAAATTAAAACCTATTGCAATTTGTTTGAGGGAAAAAGGAATTAATTTGAATTTTCTATGAATTAATGAAGTTGGTACATGCCTCTTTTTCCAAATGAAACTTTCCTAAAGAGGCTAGCCCTAATAGAAGAGAGTATTTATAGGGTAGGGATTCCCTAGGCTAGTGTTGGCCGGCCACACTAAGTTATGGTTAGGGTTTGGCTAATGGGTTGGGCTTAGTTAAAATCTATGGTTCAAAACCATAAGTTATGACTTGTGACTAAAAGCCCTCTATTCCAACTTGAGTTTAATGACTAAACCATAGGTTAACTCTAGGCTAACTAGGGTTACATGACCTAAGCAAGTCCAACACAACTAGGGTAAGCTTCTAGGTTAGCCTACCAAGGTCAATGCTAGTCAAAGTTAACCTAGTCAACCATCATTCAAACAATTCCAAAATAAATCCTAAAAATTCCCATAAATTCAAATAAATTATAATAATTTCAAATATCCTTAAAATGACAAAAATACCCTTAAACTAGAAATGTGGTAGTGACACAAGGCTATAACCAAGAGGAAGGTATTGACTACGATGAATCCATTCGTATGTTATGTGCTTTTGCTTGCTTTAATGATTTTAAACTCTTTCAAATGGATGTTAAGAGTGCTTTTCTAAATGGTATTATTAAAGAGGAAGTTTATGTAAAACAACCTCCTGGCTTTGAAGATTTTCAATTTCCTAATCACGTGTTCAAACTCCACAAAGCCCTTTATGGCCTCAAACAAGCTCCCCGTGCTTGGTATGAGCGCCTTAGCTCCTTTCTTGTTTCACACAATTTTTCTAAGGGCAAAGTCGACACAACACTTTTTATCAAATCCCATAGTGGCACTCTTTTATTGGTTCAAATTTATGTCGATGACATTATTTTTTGTTCTAGTAACAATACACTTTGTGTAGAATTTGCTAAAGTATGCAGGAAGAATTTGAAATGAGCATGATGGGTGAACTATCATTCTTTTTGGGCTTACAAATCAAACAAGGACCCAAAGGGACCTTCATCAATTAAGCAAAATATACAAAGGATCTCCTCAAGCGTTTCGAACTTGACTCATCCAAATCAATGAGGACTCCTATGGCAACAACGACAAAGCTTGACAATAATGAAGATGGCACGTCGGTCGACATTCGTAAGTATCGAGGTATGATCGGTAGTTTACTTTATCTAACTGCTAGTCGTCCTGATATCATGTTCAGTGTATGTCTTTGTGCACGATATCAAGCAAATCCAAAGGAATCACACTTATGTGCCGTCAAGCGTATTTTTCGATATCTCAAAGGCACCGTTAACATGGGCCTTCGGTATCCGAAATCTTTATCCTTTCAGCTTCACGGCTTCTCGGATGCAGATTTGTACGGATGCAAGATTGACCGAAAAAGCACTAGCGGCACATGTCAATTCCTTGGAAAATCCTTAGTATCGTGGTTTAGTAAGAAACAAAATTCTGCTTGCTCTTTCAACTACTGAGGCCGAGTATATTGCGCCCGGTTGCTGTTGTGCACAAATTCTTTGGATGTCTCAAACACTTATAGATTATGGTATTTCTCATACTTGCACCCCTATTAAATGTGATAACACTAGCTCGATCAATCTCAAGAAAAACTCGATTTGTCACTCACGCACGAAGCACGTTGAAATTAGACACTATTTTCTTCGTGATCATCAACAAAAGGGGGATATCCGACTTGAATTTATTGACACTACTTATCAGTTAGCCGATATTTTCACCAAACCTCTCCCGGAGGATCGCTTCGTTTTTCTTTGCCAAGAATTGGGCATTTTAAATTTTGACTCATAGTTCTTCTCGGCCGGCACACCGACGGTATACTGTGGTATACCAACGGCATGCCGATTTTGGTTCAGAATTATGTTCTGTGCCAAAAATCGGTATACTGTCGACATACGTCGGCATACCGACGGTATACCGGTAATTTTGAATGGACAGACTTTAAGTAGTAGAGCTTCTGAAATAATATCAATCTGAAAACAGAGAAAACTAAACTACGAAGATGCTGTTAATAATATCAAAATAAAATGTGCCAACAATCTCCCCCATTTTGATAATTGACAAAATAGAGAGATAGCATCTTCAGGGAGTGACTTCCCCGTAGGTAGACAACTCCCCCTCAATATGTTTTCTCCTCCTTTGTCACTTAATCAAAGATGGGAAGGAAAATATAAAAGAAAGCATGAAAATGGAACACAATATCATAGACAAAAGCATGTATTAATAGATAAAAGTTGGAAATAGAATACATGCGTGACAACCATAACACACTACATAAAGTCATATGAAAAACTCTCCTCTACGAGAGTTGGCAAGACAATAAAAGGACAGATATCAAGTCCCCGTAGGACTGCAAACAACTAGGAAAAACCAAACACTGGTCCCCGAAGGACCGCAAAAGACATAAAAACAACCACAAACAAAATAAGACAACCACTTATTCGACATCACCAACATAAGAAAGTAACCCCAACTCCTCTTTTCCTCTTCCCCATTCCATAACTCCTCCATTATCTCCATTTCAAAACCACCTCTTTTTCCCCCTTATCCTCTACAACCGTTCCCACTCTTTCCCTTCCCCATACCTTTTAAAACCCACCTTCTTCCTCCTCCTTTTCTTCATTTCACAACCCTACTCCCTCCTTCCAAACTTCCTCTACTCCTCCATGGCCAATCCCAAGCATCCCCGTTCCTCCTTCACCGGTTCAAATCCCTTTACCCCGGTAGCTCTCCCCCATGGATATGACCAGCGGGTCTTCACCTCCCCCTTGGCTGCCGAATCTTGGCTCCAACACTTCGTGTACCATAACGTCTTCAAAGGCCGTGCCATTAACTGGAACCTCTTTCCCAGCCATAGTTTCTCTCTTCGAGGAGGCCGGTCTCTCTTTCCTCCTTCGGTGTCAGGTGCCTGTCTACCCTGCCGTCGTGCGTCTGTTCTACTGCAACATGATTCCTGACGTCAAGCATGGCACCATTGAGACGATGGTCAATGACCACCATTTCTGCTGACGGTTCGTGACATCGGTAACATTCTCGACGTCCCGAACAGAGGAGAGGCTCTGCCAGGCTTGGCCGCTCTTCATCCTTCGGCGGCGTGCTCCTTTGACGAATTCTGTGCTATCATTTGTAAGGGTCCAAACCTTCCTAATATCCCGGCCCTCTCCGCCCAGCTGGAGCCGTTCTATTACGAGCTCCATAGGATCGTGCGCCACATCATATATCCCAAGGGCGGCAACTATGAATGCCATTACCGGTGATGCCCTGGTGTGCATGTACTACCTATATTCGAAGAAGCCTTAGTCCTTCCCCGAGACTCTTCTTCATGCCTTCTTCGGCATCCTGCCTGCGGAAAAGTAGAATCTGTACTATAGATCATTCATCACTCTTATCTTGGAAGCCAAGCAAGTTACCTCTCCCCTTGCTACTCGGACGGCGTCCCATCCTTCCTCATTGTTTCTCACTCCGTCGATGGTGCCTCCATATCTCGTGCCTCCTCTTCCCAAGAGCCGCCAACTTCTGCTCCTACTGCACCCGTCTCTACTCTTCCTGCCTCCGACCGCTACATGTCGCTGACACAGCAGCATTTCAACATGCGTATGGCTCAGGTAGAGGAGCAGATGCGGGCAAACACTCGTGGCCTTGGAACTCTGATCCAATCCCGCTTCCATGACCAAGCATATTTTATTCAGCGTACCCTTCAGGACCGAGATGAATTTCTGGATCTGAATCTTCAGGATCCGATGTACCAGACATCCCACTTTTCTGATTCCAATACATACGGCTTTATGTACTCGGATGGCATTGATCCTTTTGGCGCTTTCCACCAGGCTTAGGATGGTAGGGATGATCCGGCTGATGAGTAGGGGTTACTTCCTTATGTTGGTGATGTCGAATAAGTGGTTGTCTTATTTTGTTTGTGGTTGTTTTTATGTCTTTTGCGGTCCTTCGGTGACCAGTGTTTGGTTGTTCCTAGTTGTTTGCAGTCCTACGGGGACTTGATATCTGTCCTTTTATTGTCTTGTCAACTCTCGTAGATGAGAGTTTTTCATATGACTTTATGTAGTGTGTTATGGTTGTCACGCATGTATTCCATTTCCAATTTTATCTATTAATACATGCTTTTGTCTATGATATTGTGTTCCATTTTCATGCTTTCTTTTATATTTTCCTTCCATCCTTGACTAAGTGACAAAGGGGGAGAAAACGTATTGAGAGGGAGTTGTCTACCTACGGGGGAGTCACTCCCTGAAGATGCTATCTCTCTATTTTGTCAATTATCAAAATGGGGGAGATTGTTGGCACATTTTACTTTGATATTATTAACAGCATCTTCGTAGTTTAGTTTTCTCTGTTTTCAGATTGATATCATTTCAGAAGCTTTACTACTTAAAGTCTGTCCATTCAGAATTACCAACCTGTGCCTTGAAGACTGAAGCAAAGACCGGCGCTCCTTGAAAAGGACGACTCTCTACACTTCAAGTTTTCGAGTCTGTACAAGGTCTAGGTCTTTTCTGTAAACACTTAAGGTTGGATGACAATACTAAAAGCTTTCTATTCTTAAGGTCAAAAATCAATACCTTATAGAACAGCATACCGGCGGTATGCTCCGGCATACCGGCGGTATACCGTTTTGTTGAGCACAAAACTTTTCTGTGAGAAAATGTCGGCATACCGCGGTATGCTCCGGCATACCGACGGTATACCGTTTTGTGGTCTACAAAACATTCTGTGATATTGATCGGAATACCGACGATATACTCCTGGCATACTGGCGGTATACCGTTTTATGAGCCAGAAAATATTCTGTGACAAACGTCGGCATACCGACGGTATGCTCCGGCATACCAATGGTATACCGTTTTGTTTATTACAAAACATTCTGTGACACACATTGGTATACGGACGGTGTACCGTGACATACCAACGGTATACCGGGTTACGAAATTTGATTTTTGAATGGCAAAGACTAGCATTAATGGCAGCATTAAATGCTCCCAACGGATATTAATATGATCGTTACTGTTCGACCGGTATACCGACGGTATGCCGGTCCATACCGACGGTATGCCGGTCAGCCTGTATCCAGGAGCATTAAATGCTACCTACTCTTGGTTTCTCTATAAATAAAGTCTTCTCTCTCTTGAAGCTTTCACCAACTCTTGCTATAAATTTTTAAAACAACCAAGAGCTCCACCATTAATACTCTACCAAGCTTTTAATTTTCATCCTCTCCCAAAGTGCTAGAGTATTTAAGAGTTGTAATTTTTCGATCTTCAAGTGTTAGAAGATCAATAAGTTCTCTTCTCATTTCTTTGAAGTTGGCGAGCCTTTGTAAGAAAACTCGTGTGTTGAAGTTGGCGAGTTCTTCGGATCCAAACTCGTGTTGAAGTTGGCGAGTTCTTCGGATCCAAACTCGTGTGTACTATTTTATTAAATAGTGGATTTAAGCCGGAGAGAGTTCCGGGACTGGATTGCCTCAAGCGAGGATACCAGGATACATCTTGTGTTTGATCTTCTTACTCTATCTTTTTATTTGACGTATATTGCTTCTTGTGCTTAAGTTATTTTTTATTTCCTTATTCACCCCCCCCCTCTAGGGTTCTACAAAGTAGTCTTTGGGATATCCTCATTCTTTACTTTTACCTGATGATAGCTAGCCAGACCTCAAATCTACCTTCGAGAACATCTTGGCACCGCTCAACTGATCAAACAAATCATCGATCTATGGTAACGGATATTTGTTCTTAATGGTGATGTTGTTCAAAGCCCCGTATTCAATACACATACGTACCGACCCTTCCTTCTTCGGCACAAATAACACCGGAGCATCCCAGGGCGACAAACTCGATCTAGTGAAACCCTTCTCAAGCAACTCATCTATCTGTTTCTTTAGCTCCACTGCTTCATTATTATTGATCATGTACACATGTTGCGTTACTGGCTCAGCATCGGGTACAAGGTCATTAGTGAACTCAATATCCTTATCCAGCGGTAATCCAGGCAACTCCTTAGGAAAAACATCGAAGAACTCCACTAATGATAGGATGAGGTAGCTCCTTCTGCTCTACCAAAGCTCCACAAATAGCTCTGCTACTCTACTCTACAGATCCCCTAGCAAACTCAAATACATACTCTCCAAGAGGACTAAACACAAAATGCATCCACTGACGACAATGTCACTACCACAATCCTAGATAGGATTATTCAAGTCATTTTATATTATTTATATTATGTCTATAGCTAATTAATTACATGTGATGGTTGTATTTATTGGTAGACTAACCTATTTATTCGACCCTTGATTAGTGAACCTATTTGGATTAGTCATGATACTTGGACCTATATTTTAGGTTGGACACAACTAGACTCGTTTAAGTCATGATAGGTCAAGATTATAATTAGAACTAATCAAACACTTAGGCTAGAAACTACCCTACATTAACTTAAGTCTCCATGACAACTAGAAAGGCATTATGGACATTTCAACCTAGCTCCTAGGGTTTCCTATATGGCTAGCCACATGAAGGAAGGAGGCTCATTTTTCATCTTTTTAGTTTGGAGCTCCAAAACCCTAGTTTAGAGCTCTCCAAAAACCCTCACCATTTTCCATTCATTCCTCCACCAAAATCCCTCTAATCTCTCTCAAATCTTTACCTATTCTTCATCCTAGAAGGCTTGGAGCTTGGAGGCCAAGGAGCACAAGAAGAGGAGGCCAATAGCTTAATGTATTGTGTCCTACTTGACACTTGAGTCCTCCTTAGTGATACATTGGGAATCCATCTTCCAATAGGTATATTACTTGTCATTCTCCTAGTTTAGACACTATTTCATGCATGACACTATTAGAAAACTCACCCATGGATTAAGAGTACCCGTAGGAGGAAGAACATGACTCTAATGACCATGTTGGTAGAAGTTACATTGGCTTCTGGTGCCTTTTTGGAAAAATTCGAGAATGGTACACCAAGTATTTTTTATTTGGTTTGATAGACCAAATGGACATGTAAATGATATATGAGGCTAGAAATATGTCCAAAAATGGATACTAATAGGTTATGTCATATTACACTAGGACACAGAGTCAATTTGGAGATTTTGCTCCTCCTACACTTGTCACAACATGTCATATTTTACATGACATATTGTACTAGCAAGACACCACACTAATTAGCTTCTAATCATCATTTTAGACATATTCATATGTTGTGGGATGATTAGGACAAGGTTTGGTGTAGGTATCATGAGAGTATCGAAGTTTTAGTACGATACTAGCATGGTGCACACCAAGTGCTCATGAAAATATATGTGTGCATGTGTATACACTATAGTGGTATCCATATGTACATAAGGTGCATTTGTATAGTGTGTGTGGCCTACACATGTAGGATTATGCATGGTTGTGTATGTGTCCTATAGTGTGATGCATATGTGAAGGGTAGTGTACATGTGTGTAGGCTTGCCTCATGTGTGTGTAAGTGATTGGAGTGTGCTAGAGTGTGTTTGTAACGCCCCAGTCCTAAAATATGTAGGACCAGGAATACGATATATGTCACCAACACTTCTACAATGGGACAAATCTCATAGCAAGCCCATTAGCGAAATGCTTAAGCAGTAAATCATAATAACAACCCAGAATATAATACAAGTCACGGGTTCACATCTAATCTCATCCACACATAATCATGAGACACAAGATATCATGTCACGACCCGTACCCTAGAGTAAGGGCAAGAGAAGTGGGTATGTCTAGCCTACGCCGTAGTGTCGGCGGTAGAACGTTGTCCTAGGTCAATCATCTAACAATATATAAGGTACATGTACAGTATATACACTCTGAATAGAGGTAACATAACAGAATACAGTCTCAATCACATCTAAGGCAGAAAACGATAAGATAGATAGATATAAACGAATCCACACAAGAGATATAATAGAAAGAAGTTTAAGTGTCTATGATAACATCTCCACAAACATCCAGATAAAACAAACTCCCAATATATACAATAATGTAACAATGAGAAGACAAGGTAAGAGTCCAAGCTAGCAGTCTAAACCACTGGTGGCAGATCCTCTACTGCAAGTGGGTCCAAGTTACAAGTGTTATCTATTGCTGCACCATAATAGGTAGACACCAGAGCCTCATCATCCTCTGTAAAATTTTCAACAGGTCCAGTCAGGACAGGAGCAAGCACAATACATCTCACGAAGATCATAACAGGTAAAAAAATATAAACATGCAAGAGAGTACGATATATGAAACTGAGAGAATGTACATGATGTAAATAGATAGAACTGTAATAGAAATATCTACTATAAGTAGAGAACTATCAGTGACTAGTGATTTAGAGTACAAAGTCGACATGTGAACGGCTGGATTTGTACATGAATATACTAAAGAGACGCACATGGTTATACTATTTTGGAATTGTTCACATGACTATTTATACTCCCCCATACCCCAATCAATACACAAGGATCCAGACACTTATGTTACACACATGATTTTCACATGAAAGCCCATAAATGGGTGCACATGAAGTATACATGAGGGCTCATAAATGAGTGCACATGAATTTCACATGAAGGCCCATAAATGGGTGCACATGAAGTATACATGAGGGCTCATAAATGACTGCACATGAATTTCACATGAAGGCCCATAAATGGGTGCACATGAAGTACATGAGAAACATGACCGAACATGAGAGCACATGAGAGTACACGAGCGTGCATGAACGAGCATGAAGCACATGAGAAACATGACGAGAGCAAGGAATACATGATGTACATGAAATACATGACATGAAGTATCCGATGCTCCCGAGGGGGATAACATCTCATATAGGGATCCATAAAGTACCAATCCGTGATAATATCGTGACAGTATCAAATAAGGTAATCTAGAGCAGGAATATACTCCTAAGCAACTTATAAAATGATCAGAGAATGTACTCGCCTGGTATCCTGAATATCTGAAGAGAATATATTGTCCGAGGAGTGGTGTTTGGCGCCTATAGAACAGTACAAGTCACTACATGTCCAAAATAGTAAAATAGACTACTACAATGCATCTACATATTGTCTAGGTCAAGCTACACTAAAGTCAACACTTGGTCAACTCTAGTCAACCACACTAGTCAAACTAGGTCAACTAGGTCAAGTCCTAGCCCAAACAAGTCTAACAAGTCTCACTAGGCCTAACCAAGCCTAGGCTAGCACTCACACAATCACAAGACAATGTGAACCACAACAATACATAATATAAAATAGATACTAGATACATACCTTCATACATACATGCATATCCATATTACAAACATATTTATATATATAGGCATATGTTACATCATGCATATTTACATAGTTACAGAGATATATACATTCATGCACACTTACATACATACTTTTATACATTATATATGTTAACATTCATTACAATGCATTATATTTTACTTATACCTTTGATTCATTCATTCATTCATATATGACATTCATTCATGCATTTATACATTCACTCAATCATGTTATCACTATATACATACTTGATTCATGTATCCACACATACATACATGGATACACAACATACATGTATATATTCATACATGCTTCTATTGCATACATACATACATACATACATATCATGTATACATACTTGCATTCATTCATTCACATATACATACACACATAGATGCATAGATACATATTTGAATACATTATATACTTGCATGCATTATATTCATATATGCATAGTCTACATTATATTACATTCATTCCTGCATACATGCATACATATAATATATGCATACAAACTCATATATTTAACTCAAAATATATGTGAATACATACATTACATTGATTGCATTCCTATATGCTTGCATTCAACCATATATATACATTAATGTAAAGAGGATACATATCATATATATTATTTCATTCATCTAACATATCATGCATTACATACTCTACATTCATTTAATATCCATACTACATAGGCTCATAGGTTACACAAAATGTCTATGTCATATAGTCACTCTTCTACTTAAAATCAATATTGTACCAATTGGGCCTTCACTAAATTCTAGGATTAAAGTATGTTGTAGCCCTTCGTGTTAGATTTTCGAAACTTTAAACGAATCGCATTTTCGTGACCGGAAGCTCCCGGAATCGCGAAAACACCGAAACGCATTTGTCTTTCGGACAACTGACACTCAAATAATTTTACAAAAAGTTCCAGAACGATTTTGGCTTATTAAAATATATATTTGGAAAGCCAACTTCGATACGCTTCTTCTAAAAAAATAGGAGATTAAACGGAGTTCTAAGCTAAAAGTTATGACATTTTTAAATTGCTTTTGTTAATAAAAACGTGGATGAATATTATGACGAATTTGAGTTATTTTGGACAAAAGAAACACATGTAGGCCAAGATACTTGGATACCAACATAGGTATCCAAATGGAACTCATTCTAACCATCCTAACTAAGATCAATCCACTTTCTAACCATTCTAAAACTGAATTTAAATATCTATTTAAACTATTATCATACGTACATACACATGGGGTATCCTAATTTGGGATATATCAAGTAGGACACAAGACACATATCTAAAATCCTCAAGAGGGCTCCAAATGGCCTCAAATTTGAATCTAAAGGGCACACATGCATGAGGATGGATCCTACGAATTCAAAACTAATTTATATGCAAAGAAAATAGATTTAGAGGATGGGTTTTACCTATTGGGAGTGGAATCCCAATAAAATTCTTTAGGACACGGCTCTAAGTGGACACTCCTCTTTGTACTTCTCTTCCAATCCTTGGTAGCACCCTTTTCTTTGAGAATAGGAATGATTGAGGGAAGTTTTGGTGAAGGAATGATTTGATTTGGAGATCAAATCAAAGGGAAGGCTCTCTAAAATTAGGGAAGAACAAAATGAAAATAAAAGAGGCATGATTGTAATGAATGAAATGAATCATTCTCCCCTAAAGGTGGCTGCCATAAAGAGTCCATTAGGGCTAATAGGAAATGTCCTAATTGCCCCTCTCTAGTCTCATATGGTTAAGTCTAGACTAGGTTCAAGTTTGGGGTCAAAGGATCTAGTTTTGAGTCTCTAACTTAACCATTCTAACATGATAAAAATTAGTCTAACTAACTAACTTAAATGTTAGGTTTTGTGGGCCATGCTTAACTTAATATTGGGTTCCATCCAGAGTTTAAGCTACCCGGGTCACAATACAAGTCGGAACGAGACAAAACTCAAACCCGACTAAACAAATCCAATAAAAATAATATTAAAAATATAAAATTTTCCCAAAATATTAAAATATAAAAAATGACCAAAATCATAATACATCAATTTAAATATTATTAAAATAATTTAAAATTCACCAATTAATCAAAATCCTAAATAATTCAAAGGTTACAAAATGACCAAAATACCCTCAAGCTAAAATGTGGTAGTGACAAATCTACCCTCCTTAAAATAATTTCGTCCTCGAAATTAAAAGACGAAACTAAACTGATGAGAAGGATAGACAATTATACCTCAAGGTCCAAAAAGTTATGGGTATCGCTCGCGCATCTTATCCTCCCGCTCCCAGGTAGACTCTCCTGGAGAATGATGCCTCCATGCGACGCGAACCAAGGGTATCACCTGGTTTCTCAGTACCTTCTCTCGGCGATCCAGAATCTCCAATTGCTGCTCTGGATAACTGAGAGTAGGTCCCACCTCAATGTCTGAATGATCAAGTACATGGCTAGGGTCAGCCACGTACCGTCTCAACTGTGAAACGTGGAATACGTTGTGGACACCCACTAGTGCAGGTGGCAAGTCTAACCTGTATGCCACGTCACCGACTCTCCCGTTGATCACGCAAGGTCCGATGAAGCATGGGCTAAGCTTCCCACCTCCACCAAAACGTACAATACCACGAGTCGGAGATATCCTAAAAAAAACCATGTTTTCGACCTAAACACAAACAAGGTCTCAAGTTACTAAATAATCAAACATGATCAACAAACAACAATCAACCTACTTCTAATCCTATCTCCAGTCAAACTAAGTCAGCATAGTCAATGGTCAACTACTGGTTAACAACTAGTCAACTTCTTAGGATTTCACCTATGCTAGCTATCTAGGTGTTGGCAACTAAAATTTAGCAAAAGAAAAACTCTATAATAGACTAACTCTTAACATCCCAAATCCCATCAAGTCACCCCTAACTAATTACCTATAATCTAAGCACACAAATCCCCAGTACCACATATACATAAGCTCAAGAACAACAACCTATCACATATATCCTAAGTATATCATCAATATATATATATATATATATATATATATATATATATATATATATATATATAACTGAACATCAAAGGGTTAAAGTAGACTAAACTTATAAGGGACTGAAACAAATGCTTAGAAATTAGGCTAAGGATGTATGGTCTTAAACATCAATGTAGACAAAAGGAAATGATGCTAAGGAGACTGAATTTACAAGCTAAAGGACAGGACATTTGGGTCCACTTGTAAAATTAAAGTAAAAGGAACCTACATGGTGACTGAAACATGCCTTTAGATCAACCTGGCCTCTCCTCTCTATCTGGACTGAACTAGCTACATGCAGGACTGTGGTCTGAAAGAAGTGAACCAAACTGGTGTACAGGGAATGCAATAGGCAGTATACTGCAAATGAGTGCCGGTTACATACCAAACCAAATATATTATATATATAAGCTATATATATTTAACTCTCATCACCTCAACTCTACTCAAAGTCTAACAACTCACGCTCCCTACCACATGCCTATCACTCCAATGAAGGGGTCAGATACTGTAGGGTGTGTTGGGACAGCACAGTGGTGTAGCATGGCTTCACATGAAGATGCAGAACAAACACATGTAGGACAATGATATGTTGGAAACCTACATATGGAAAATGAACTAATGCTTAGGTAGAGGCTTTTGGAAAACTGAACCATCAATGAAAGGGAAGGTTTGGACATATATCTGGACAGATGGGCTAAACATGTATCATATGTATCTAATACAATAAAAGAGGGACAAAACAAATGATTAAGGGAGAACTCTTATTAACAACCCACATTATATCCCCAATGTATACAACTGTCCTAAATGGACTGAACAACCATGCCCAAGAAAAGTTTAAACTTCACTGTAGGGCAGGTACTGCAGGTTATACTGAAGGGTATTACAAGGCTATCAAGTAAAGTAAAATGTTAAGAGATGCAATATGTCACCATGTACAGAAAGTAGGGATGAGTGCAGACCTCTAATATGCATGATACTAACTCTCCAGATATGCAGAATATGATAAGGGGTTGATGGTTATATTGGTGAGTCAATAATTGGGGTCTGAACAATGGTCTAGTTAAATCTATGATGCAATATGGTAGGTAATGAAATGTTGAGTGCAGTGAACAACTTGTACAAGTCTGAACCAAAAAACAGGGTATCTAGTGAAGGGTCTATACACTGCCTATAAAGGTTGATCTAACATGACTGAACTTATCACAAGGAGAACTTAACTAAAATAGAAAACTGGACCAAATATAGGCTAAACAAGATGTCTATAACCCTATAAAACAATGACCTATAGATACCAACCAAACCCCTATCCCATATGCCAATATCATCTGTAACCTATCTATGTATATAGACCTCTCAGTCTTAGGTGAAACTGCAACTATACTCAAGGACAGCTCTGGTCATGGGTGCCCTACTGGAAAGGGTAAGGGAAAATAATAAATCATCAAGGTTGTAAGGTATAATAACATCCTATATGGAAACTGGTAGGTATTGTAAATAACAAGGAATCATCTATAATGGGTTATTATTCTAATACCAATGCTAACTATCATCTCTAGGGCACCGACACTCTACAAGTCATCATATCATTACACTATGAAAGAACTACATATGAATAAGCTCTACAAAACTAAAATATCCTTACTCTTAAGTTATTTGATGATGGAATATAATTTTATAACAACAAAAGGGTATGATAGAGATGATATGTTTAAAAACCTTCTCAAGATACAATCTGATAATCATATACGTCTGTCCAAAATCATGTTACTCAGAGTCCTCGCCATACCAGTAAGCAAGGCTGCGATAAACGATATATTCCATAACTGGGGTATGCACCACTACAATCATGTCGTCTGAAATTCTCGCTATGCCGACTAGTATAGCTGCAAAAAATTCCAAATCTCATAACCAAGATACGTACATCCGAAGTCAGGTCTCTATGTTTTCGCCACGCCAGCTAATATGGCTGCGATAAACTACAGGTTCCATAATCAAGTAGACGTTTTACCATCCATGTTATTTCTGTCAATATATGTTATCAGAAAATATCGTAACTCAGGCCATAAAAATTTATCTCAATAGAAAAATCAAAATCAACAACGATCCATCAAATTCAATAATCAAGGAGTGAGAGCGAACAAAATAAGGGAAAGGATTTTAAATTGAAGTTTAAATAAGATTCTCAATGGTCGTCCCAGAAATCTTTCAAGGAATCCTAACTGTGGTTGAGTACCTTCAAAAATATATCCTAATCCTACTGCAGGCTATAGTGATACTCTAGTTCGAATACCACTACACAAACTCTGACCTGCATGGGCCACCACTAAAAATGTGTCACGATCCGTACCCTAGAGTAAGGGCACGAAAAGTGGTTACGTCCAGCCTACGCCGCAGTGTCGGCGGTAGAACGCTGTCCTAGGTCAATCATCTAACGATATATAAGGTACAAGTACAGAATATACACTCCGAATGGAGGTGACATAACAGAATACAGTCTCAATCACATCTAAGGCAGAAAATGATAAGATAGATAGATAGATATAAACGAATCCACACAAGAGATACAATAGAAAGAAGTTTAAGTGTCTATGATAACATCTCCACAAACATCCAGATAAAACAAACTTCCAATATATACAATAATGTATCAATGAGAAGACAAGGTAAGAGTCTAAGCTAGCAGTCTAAACCACTGGTGGCAGATCCTCTACTGCAAGTGGGTCCAAGTCACAAGTGTTGTCTATAGCTGCACCATAATAGGTAGACACCAGAGCCTCATCATCCTCTATAAAAATTTTAATAGGTCCAGTCAGGACAGGAGCGAGCACAATACATCTCACGCAGATCATAACAGGTTAGAAAATATAAACATGTAAGAGAGTACGATATATAAAACTGAAAGAATGTACATGATGTAAATAGAGAAAACTGTAATGGAAATATCTACTATAATTAGAGAACTATCAGTGACTAGTGATTTAGAGTACAAAGTCGACTATGAACGGCTGGATTTGCACATGAGTACTAAAGAGGCACACATGGTTATACTACTTTGGAATTGTTCACATGACTATTTATACTCCCTCATACCCCAATCAATACACAAGGATCCATACACGTTATGTTACGCACATGATTTTCACATGAAGGCCCATAAATGGGTGCACATGAAGTATACATGAGGGCTCATAAATGAGTGCACAAGAATTTCATATGAAGGCCCATAAATGGGTGCACATGAAGTATACACGAGGGCTCATAAATGAGTGCACATGAATTTCACATGAAGGCCCATAAATGGGTGCACATAAAGTACACGAGAAACATGATCGAACATGAGAGCACATGAGAGTACACGAGCGTGCATGAACGAACATAAAGCACATGAGAAACGTAAATAACATGAAAGCGAGGAATACAGAATGTACATAAAATACATGACATGAAGTATCCGATGCTCCCGAGGGGGATAACATCTCATGTAGGGATCCATATAGTACCAATCCGTGATAATATCGTGACAGTATCAAATAAGGTAATCTAGAACAGAAATATAATCCTAAGCAAGTGATGAAATGATCAGAGAATGTACTCGCCTGGTATCCTGAATTTCTGAAGAAAATATATTGTCCGAGGAGTGGTGTCTAGCTCCTATAGAACAGTACAAGTCACTACATGTCCAAAATAGTAAAATAGACTGCTACAATGCATATACATGCTGTCTGGTCAAGCTAGACTAAAGTCAACACTTGGTCAACTCTAGTCAACCACACTAGTCAAACTAGGTCAACTAGGTCAAGTCCTAGCCCAAACAAGTCTAACAAGTCTCACTAGGCCTAACCAAGCCTAGGCTAGCACTCACACAATCACAAGGCAATGTGAACCATAATAATACATAATATAAAATAGAAACTATATATAAATATATACATGCATATCCACATTACATACATATTTATATATAGGCATATCATGCATATTTACCTAGTTACATAGATATATACATTCATGCACATTTACATACATACTTTTATACATTATATATGTTAACATTCATTACAATGCATTATATCTTACTTATACCTTTGATTCATTCATTCATTCATATATGACATTCATTCATGCATTTATACATTCATTAATTCATGTTATCAATATATAGATACTTGATTCATGTATCCACACATACATGCATGGATACACAACATACATGTATGCATTCATACATGCTTATATTGCATACATGCATACATACATATCATGTATACATACTTGCATTCATTCATTCACCTATACATACATACATAGATGCATAGATACATATTTGAATACATTATATACTTGCATACATTATATTCATATATGCATACTCTACATTATATTACATTCATTCCTGCATACATGCATATATATAAAATATGCATACAACCTCATATATTTAACTCAAAATATATGTAAATACATACATTACATTGATTGCATTCCTACATGCTTGTATTCAACCATATATATACATTAATGTAAAGAGGATACATATCATATATATATCATTTCATTCATCTAACATATCATGCATTACATACTCTACATTCATTTAATATCCATACTACAGAGGCTTATAGGTTACACAAAATGTCTATGTCATATAGTCACTCTTCTACTTAAAATCAATACTGTACCAATTGGGCCTTCACTAAATTCTAGTATTAAAGTATGTTGTAGCCCTTTGTGTTAGATTTCCGAAACTTCAAACGGATTACATTTTCGTGTCCGAAAGCTCCCGGAATCGGAAAAACACCGAAATGCGTTTGTCTTTCGGACAACTGGCACTCAAATAACTTTACAAAAAGTTCCAGAATGATATTGGCTTATTAAAATATATATTTGGAAAGCTAACTTCGATATGCTTCTTTTAAAAAACAGGAGACTAAACGGAGTTCTAAACTAAAAGTTATGACATTTCTAAGTTGCTTTTGTTAATAAAAACGTGAATGAATATTATGACGAATTTGAGTTGTTTTGGACAAAAGAAACACATGTAGGCCAAGATACTTGGATACCAACATAGGTATCCAAATGAAACTCTTTCTAACCATCGTAACTAAGATTAATACACTTTCTAACCATTCTAAAACTGAATTTAAATATCTATTTAAACTATTATCATACATACATACACATGGGGTGTCCTAATTTGGGATCTATCAAGTGGGACACAAGACACATATCTAAAATCCTCAAGAGAGCTCCAAATGGCCTCAAATTTGAATCTAAAGCGGACACATGCATGAGGATGGATCCTACAAATTCAAAACTAATTTATATGCAAAGGAAATCGATTTAGAGGATAGGTTTTACCTATTGGGAGTAGAATCCTAATGAAATCCTTTAGGACACGGCTCCGGTACGAAGATCCCTCAAAGTGGACACTCCTCCTTGCACTTCTCTTCCAATCCTTGGTAGCACTCTTTCCTTGGAGAATGGGAATGATTGAGGAAATTTTGGTGAAGGAATGATTTGATTTGGAGATCAAATCAAAGGGAAGGCTCTCTAAAATTAGGAAAGAACAAAAGAAAAATAAAATAGGCAAGATTGTAATGAATGAAATGAATCATTCTCCCCTAAAGGTGGCTACCATAAAGAGTCCATTAGGTCTAATTGGAAATGTCCTAATTGCCCCTCTCTAGTCTCATATGGTTAAGTCTAGACTAGGTTCAAGTTTGGGGTCAAAGAATCTAGTTTTGAGTCTAACTTAACCATTCTAACATGATAAAAATTAGTCTAACTAACTAACTAACTTAAATGTTGGATTTTGTGGGCCATGCTTAACTTAATATTGGATCCCATCTAGAGTTTAAGCTATCCGGGTCACAATACAAGTCGAAATGAGACAAAACTCAAACTCGACTAAACAAATCCAATAAAAACAATATTAAAAATATAAAAATTTTCCAAAATATTAAAATATAAAAAATGACCAAAATCATAATACATCAATTTAAATATTATTAAAATAATCTAAAATTTACCAATTAATCAAAATCCTAAATAATTCAAAGGTCACAAAATGACCAAAATACCCTCAAGCTAAAATATGGTAGTGACATAAAATAATACTAACAAAAAGATCTGTCTAACATGAAATAAAATAATAACTGTGTAGATAAGACATCCCGAAACCATAGTAAAAGGAAACAAAGTAATAGTCATCAACTACAAGCCCGTTGAAATAAAAGAAAATAAACTAGCAAGTTTAATTAAAGAGACATCATAGATCAAGAGAAGTCCTCTGGCACTATCTCGTCCTCCTACGAAGGTATGTCACATGTCTCCACTCCAGACCTATACACCTTCAGGTAGTCCTCCTCTCTAACTAATCCTGGAGAGATCAACAGGTCCTCAGAGGACTAGCAAGATATAGAAAACATGCCTATTATGACAGTATATAACATACGAGAAAACAGGAAACAACTACTACAACAAGAATAAAAATCTCATGGAATGACTCTATGATCATGATATGTCATATAAAAAGTAATACTAAGTATGAAAACAAATATATCGAATGACCATAGCCCTGTGTGGTTCTCTCAGTCCTATAGCTAATAGTCCTCTGTGGTACTCCCTAACTATAGTGAGTCTCTATCGTAGCCCTGTGTGGTACTCCCGAGTCGAGAGTTGTCACGTAGCCAATCCTAATATCGGTAGAGGGTCATGTCAAAGTATTATGGAATATGTGATCAAGTCAAATCACTCAAGTAAACAACGATATGATGTCATGTATGGAAATATATAAAAACATAACTAATGATGAAAGTAAGTGATAACAGGTAATAGACATAAAAAATAAATTATGGCAAGACTGCAAATATAGAACAGAAATGAGACATGAACAAGAAAGAATATAAGAATATGCATGTAAATAAACTGTACAAAGATGGCAAGGTATACTTGCCTGGTGTAGCAGAAGAACCAACAATATAAAATCAATCAATGAGCCAAAAAAGTAAAACTCCTACAAATAGCTCTGGATGCTAAAACAGACATCACCAATGTGTTTGGCATAAAAAAATTTAAGTTTGACTACCCATAAGTTCAATTCTGGACACAGGAGCAAAATAATAATTTTAAGCTAAAACAGTGTCCGCCGTTGGACCCGCTTTGCACCAAAAAATGTGCCAGAGCCTATAGTCTCTAAAGTCAACAAATTATATATCTACGAGTCTATTTTTTAATACGAACTCAACGGCATGTCCAGATTTGGATTCCGATGAGCTGTGTAAAAAATCGTCCATTGAGTCGGATCGTGGGCCCGCCAAAATAGCCTTTCAATCAACCTTCTCAGAATCGGACAAAACTTAGTCACAGGACAAAAATAATAATACAAGTCCAGTGGCACAAGTTTCGTTGCGATGTGGCGAACGTGTACAAAATAATTAGAGTTTTTACAAAGGGGTCGATACGATGTTCTTCGACCGTTACGCCTCAAATTCGTCGTGCACACGCAACCAATTCAAGTTTCGTAAAAGTTCATACGTCCGCAACATCCGTCTGCACCTTTTAATGCTATGGGTTGTGACCAAGTTATCTCGTTTGTCGGGACGGACCCCGTATCGAAAAGTTTTTAAAGTTTTTAAAATTTTTAAAACAGTTTTTTCCTTTTTTTTCTTGATTTTCCTACTAATTTCTATCATGATATACTCGATTAGAGTTAAAACTAATAATAGGGTTTTAATCCTGTTTATGTTCTCTACATTACTGTTTTAATAGATTTTGAAAATTTGCTTTGGATTGGCAGAGATTTGCCTTTCAATTAGGATTTTAACCGTCGGGACTGTCACATATTTTCGTGACTTTTTCCTGATTTTGTCTTATTTTCTTGTCAAAACTAGACCAATCCAAACCAAACTAATTGATAGGGTTTAAAGTTGGTTAGGTTGGGAACCTAGCAAAGAAAATGGATTAAAACTTGATCGAGAATAGGGGGAGGTAAATGGCTACGAAGTGGAGTACCTTGTCGAAACTGCTGTTGCTGTACTGTGTCACTTATGCACGCGATTTAGGCGATCATCAGTAGCGAACTCCGACATTCAGGTGGCCGAGGAGGTCGCTGGGATGTCAGGGGGCTCCTGCGTCGAAGGTTCTAGGTTGGAATGGAAAAAAAAAAACTGGGATCGGGTTTGGTTTATGTCGAGTACATATATATACACTCTCAGTTTCAAATTATTAATTTGACCTCAATTGCATAGGAATTTTGATTTAAAATAGGTTTGGATTATAGAGAATCTCGCCAAGATTATATGGAAAAAAATATAGGGTAGATTCTAGCATGATTTGGTTAGATTTGAAATTGATTCAAATCCTAATATTGGCCTCGTGCGCTCGGGAAGACCATGAACAGTGCCGACTGGTCACTCTTTTTTGTTTTCCCTTTTCTTTTCTTTCTCTCTTTCTCTCTCTCTCTCTCTCTCTCTCTCTCTATATATATATATATATATATATATATATATATATATATATATATATATATATATATATATTATATATATATATATATATATATATATATTCTCTCTCTCTCTCTCTCTTCTCTCTCTCTCTCTCTCTCTCTCTCTCTCTATCTAATATATATATATATATATATATATATATATATATATATATATATATATATATATATATATATGTATGGATACTCCTATACTCTATTCTAATAATATATTTTTAAGATATACAATAAATAATGTCATAAACATATGTAATATGCATTTATAAGGATAAGTAATATTTCATTAATCCAAGATAACCAAATTATAAGCATTAATATAGCAAATATCCCAAAAATTATTTATACTAATTTTATTTAAATAAAAGTTAGCCCCTATAAATTCAGGGAAGGTTTCTGCATAAAAAGAATATTTATTAAATATCAATAATATTTTATACAAAACATAACATTTATTTATGAAAAATAAAATAATGGATCATAAAATAAATTACCAAAACATATATACAATATATATCTACATGGACCTTTTTAAACGCACTATCCGACTATATGGGCATGGGTTTTGTGGGCTGGTTTGGTACAATCAGGTCTCCTAAAAAAGTCAATAATCTAATTAATAACTAATTAAATCTTCTATAGGGGTTACGTTGCAACTTTGAATAGTTTTCCTAGTTAGAACACACATATGGCTCAGCCTTCCCTACCATAGCTAAAATACTAGTCAAAACACTCGACTACACTCTCCTTGCCATAATTCGTAGTCATCTTGTACTCCAAATCTTAACAATGACTAAAGTCTTCTAAAATAATAACTATTTAATTAAAATATTTAAAAAATCCAAAAATCACTATTTAAGTCAAAAAATAATTCCAAAAATTCAGGGGTGTTACAGGGTTAAGTGTGTGTTAGTGACCAATGTGACAGTAGGTCGTATGTGAGGGCTAGTGGCAGCCTTATTGTGCGAGAGTGTGTTAGTGTAGGGAGCATGAGATATAATAAAAAGTGTCTTGTGTCGGTATAGGCATATATGAGTGTGATAGAGAGATGAGTATGGTGTACAGTCAAATGACAGTAGGTTGTTTATGCCTTTATGTGTGTGGGTAAGTGACAGTAGTATAGAGTTGAGTGATGTGTATAGATAGTGTCTTGTGTAGGTGTAGGTCAAGTGTTGAGTGTGTGTATGGATGCATATACACATGAGTGATTGTGTAAGAGGGTACGAGTGATAGAGATGAGGGGAAATAGGTCTATATACAGAGTGCAAATGTACATAGGTGTGAGGAGGAAGCCAGTATAGGCCTTGCACAAGTGTGCAGGAGCCTTGCACAGGCCAGGCAGCAGTGTGCATTTCATACAAAGAGAAGAGCATGTTAGTAGGCTTGCATAGGCCATAGGCTACCTGCATAGGGAAGGCAAAGCAAGGGGGCTCCTGTAGGCAGTGCAGTGCACTTGTGTACCCTTATAAGCAGCCAGACAAGTACAGCAGGGAGTTTTCTTCCTGTGTACAGGAATTACACAGAAGAGGGGGAGGCCTGCATAGGCAATAAAGTAGGTAGGTTCTACAGGCCTTAGACCCTCACCAGACAGGAAGGATTTCTCCCTATATAGGAAATATAACCTGTACACTGGTGTGCACATGCAGGAGGATGCAGCAGGCAGGCCTGCATAGTGTAAGAGCCTGCACAGGTGTTAGGCAGGGGGGTTTGGCCCCCTGCAGAGCAAGGCTTGGCTGCCTTGGCTTGGCCTTGGCTGTCTGTGGTGGCCTTGCCTTGGCTGGGTTACCTATGTTTAGACAGTATGCACAAGTACATAGGTATGAGGGGAGGCTCTGTGTAATTCAGTGCACAAAGTATGTGTTTGTGTTTGTGTTTGTGTTTGTGTTTGTGTGTATGTGTGTATGTGTGTATGTGACATACACATATATGAAAGAGGTTTCCTATAGTTAATGTGTATGTGTGTAGTGAGTAGGTTACCTAGTGTGTGTGTTGTGTCTATGGAGATGTGAGGGTGTATGTGAATAAGAGAGTGTAGTGTGTGTGACAGTATCTTGAGTGGTTAGTATTTGTGAGTGAGAGTGTGTGTGCGTGTGTAATAGGTAGATAATATAGGTAATGTAGGTACATGATTACATGTGTAGGTAATATGTAGTAGGTAGCGTGTTGGGGTATAGGTAATAGGAATTTGTCTGTGTTTAGGGTATTCAGTAGGTAACCTAAGTATAGGGCTATACCTATGGGTATTAGCATAGGTAAAAGGAATAGGGTAAAGGGATAAATAGGTACGGTATTCAAGATACCCTATAGGCTTTCCCTAATTAGGTAAATTACCTAGGTAAATACTACGATAGCCTAATATAGGTTGGTTTATGACAAGGTAATAACCTAGAAACCTAGGTTTGACCTAATTTGACCAAGGTTGACTAGTTTGATCCAAAAAGTCAACCTTTGAGTCATTGACCTAGTTTGACCACGGAGACCTAGTATTGACCTAGAATGTATATTTTATCTTAGATATCCATGTTTAACACACCGAAACACTAATTAACATTGATATCCCATATTTAGGTCTTTGTGATTCTATTTTGGGTCTCGATTCACATTTATTTCTTAGGACCACATGAAAGTACATTCTCTGATAGTTTTTATTACCTTGATAATTTTTATAAATTCAGTCTGTAGTATTTTACTTGATTCCCGACATGAAAGTACATGGATTATTATATCTTGGATCCCATCATGAGATGTTATTCCTGGTTTATTCTGGTATACTAGTGCAGGTCTTATTATTGTTCTTATACTTATATGGACACTGATTCTAAAGGGGATTAGCTACACACTTATAGAATACCGTGTCGTAATGTGTCATGGATGGATCCATTATAATATTTGAGGGATTGGAGTTATTAGCAGGTTATGTGATCATACTCAAACTACTTGTGCATAGCTCACACTCACCATACGCAGGGTGTAGCATGATCTTACCTGTGATAGAACTAGGGATTCCCAGGACCATAGGTTGGTGTGCATATTGATCGATAGAAAGTTAACGGATTTAATATGGTTTAACCCTTCATAGGCAGATACTAGGGTTCACGAATTATACCTGCGATGAGAAGAAGAAGACAGTTTCTAGCAACCTCGAGCAGTCAACGACCCCAAGATCTTCTACACGTATTCCTTCCTCGGGTTGGACGTCGTGTGGGCGACGATCTCCCAACCTTTTCTTCCCATGGCTGTCCTCTCTTTCTCTCATCTCATGATAAACGACTTAGAGAAAGATGCTCTTATTTGGATACATATGACGGCCAGAGAATAGAGGGTATATATAGCCTACGGCAGGGACCATAAGAAAAAATTAGGTTTAGGTCTCCTAACGGGTCTAGGTATTCCATGTTCAGCCCGAACACACAACCAAGACATGTTAACAATAGTTCGGTCCACTAAAGAGCTACTATTAACATTGATCGACATCTTTTATCCTTAAGTAGTACCACTCAAGTTTATTTTTCATGTCGGATATAATTTATCTGCAGGGTTTACATGACAATCCTTATGAGTTCCTTAAGGGGACATCATCAACCCGATACATCAGAACATGGATTCTTTTTATAATCAACATCCCATTATACACATAATGCCATTACCTAATTCATAGAGGTTATTAACTCATTATGAATCTCACTCTTTTATGAATCAAAGTAATGCACACTACATATACATGTCTATTATTATATTCGGATTAAGAGCACAAGCATCCATAATAATTGAGGTATTTGTTCTCTTATGTAGTCAGTACAAAAAGAACAACGTTAAGTAGTCATGTTCAATACACATAAAGTGCACTATTATCAAACTATAGTCAAGATAGACTAATGCCAGATTACACTACAACCTTACTAATACTTTGTCTAAATCCATCTAGGTTGTGAACCATTTATATATTTTTCAAGGGACTGATAACATGATCTTCTATGTGTCACCATATACCATATTATCTACAATATACAATATCAGACACTTATATTAATATATAACAAATATAAAATGCCAATATTTGCCTATATAATTCTTATTCAAAAATAATAAAAAAATATAGTTAATACAAAAGTGATGCTTTTAGTATATAACCGTAATAATCTCTTACTTATACTCAAAGCATTGCTTTTAGTATACTGTTACAAATCTCCCACTTATACTTAAAGCCATGCGGTCATACATCTTACTCACATTCTCTCAACATGACTATTAAAAGCCTTAGCTGGTAAGCTCTTTGAAAATGGATCAGCTAGGTTGTCTGCTGATGATATCTTGGTCACATTAACATCATCTCTTTTTACGATATCTCGTATCAGGTGGTACTTGCGCTCAATGTGTTTACTTGTCTTATGGGCTCGGTGTTCCTTCGAGCTTGTAACTGTATCACTATTATCACAATAAAGTATAATAGTTTTAGGCAAACTAGGTATCACATCAAAGTCCAATAGGAAGTTTCTAAGCCAAACTGCTTCTTTGGCTGCCTCAGAGGCTGCCACATACTCGACTTCCATGGTGGAATCAGCAATATATTTTTTGCTTGATGCTCCTCCATACTATGGCTCCACCTCATAAGATAAATACATAACCTAAGGTAGATTTTCTGGCATCCCTATCTGACTGAAAATCTGAGTCTGTATACCTCAATTGCACTAAACTATCTGTCTGGTAAACCAGTATATAATCTTTGGTCCTTTTCAGGTACTTTAGAATATGCTTTACCGCAGCCCAGTGATCTTATCCTGTGTTAGATTGATATCTACTAACCATGCCTACGGCAAAGCAGATATCCGGTCTCATACATAGTATTGCATATATTAAGCTTTCTACTATCGAAGCATAAGGAATCGCTTTCATGTCCTCAATTTCTTTAGGTGTCCTCGGACACTGTTCCTTTAATAGAGCTATTCCATACCTAAAAGGTAGAAAACCTTTCTTGGAATTTTACATGCTAAAATGAGTTAACAAAGTATCGATACAGGTCGATTGAGATAAGCCTAACATCCTTTTCTTGCGATCTCGTAAAACTTTGATCCTAAGGATGTGACCTACTTCTTCCAAGTCATTTATATCAAACTGTTTGGATATGTATACCCTTACGTTAGATAAAACCTTCACATTGTTTCTAATGAATAATATGTCATCCACATAAAGTACTAGGAATACCACCACGTTTTGTCACACTTTTGTACACACAAGATTCATCTGAACATTGATCAAATCCATAGGATTTTATCACCAGATCAAAACGGATGTTCCAAGATCTGGAAGCTTACTTAAGTCCATAAATGGACTTCTTGAGCTTACAAACAAGATGGTCTTGGCCCTTTTCAATGAACCCGTTTAGATAGATATTTTAAGAAAAGCTGTCTTGACATCCATTTGTCAAATCTCATAATCGAGATAAGCTACAATAGATAAAAGAATTCTGATAGACTTAAGCATGGCTACTGGCAAAAAAGTTTTATCATAATCAATACCCTTTTTTGAGTAAAATATTTTGCAATAAGCCGTGCTTTAAAGGTTTCAACCTTACCGTCTGCTCCACTTTTTCTCTTATAGGCCCATTTGCATAAAATGGCTTTTATACCAGTGGGTGGTTCTAGAAGTTCCCAGACTTTATTAGAATCCATTGATTCTATTTCCGATTTTATTATCTTTTGCCAAGATTCAGCATCTTTATCTTGTAGTGCTTCATTATAAGTGCAGGGATCATAGTCTTGTTCCTCAGGGATAAAGTCTGAGGACTCTCCCAAGAATATAAACTTGTCCGGTTGTATAACAACGCTCCCACTACGACGAGGCACTATGGGTTGTGGTGTAACATTTGTGACACATTGTGCAGTTACTTGTGGTTCATCCTCTTGTACTGTTGGTATTAAAGTATTATGTGTCTCTCCTCTCAATTCTTCTAGAAAAACTCTACTCATGGGTTTATGGTTCATCACATAGTCTTCCTCTAAGAATTGGGCATTGGTGCTAACAATGACCTTCTGATCCTTAGGACTATAAAATAAACCTCACTTTGTTCCTCTTGGATAGCCTACAGACAAGCGTACTTCTGTACGAGATTCCACCTTATCTGCTTTTCCATTCAGCACATGTGCTGGACTACCCTAAATTCGAACATATTTCAGACTAGGCTTTCGTCCGGTCTACAACTATGTGGGAGTAGAAGGTACTAACTTAGAAGGTACCAAGTTCAGAATATAAGCTACAGTCTCTAAGGCATGTCCCCAAAACGAGTATAGCAAATCCGAATAACTCATCATTGGTATAACCATCTCTATAAAAGTCCTATTCGTTCTTTGTGCTACACCATTCTGTTGGGGTGTTCCAGGTGCAGTCAATTGGGATGCAATCCCAGCTTCTGATAAGTAATTCCTAAACTCTCCAAAAAGGCATTTGCCCCCTATGATTTGAACGTAATAACTTGATACATTTTCTATGATATTTCTCCGTCTCAGCCTTGTACTCTTTGAATTTCTCAAAGCACTCAGACTTATGGCGCATCAAGTAAATGTATCAATATCTTGAATAATCATCAATGAATGTGACTAAATATTTAAAGCCACCTCTAGCCTGGATAGTCATGGGCCCACACAAATCAGAATAAACCAACTCCAACACATCTTTGGCCCTATACGCATTTGCCTTAAAAGGACATTTTGGTCATTTTACCATCCAAGCAGGATTCACATACTAGAAGTGCCTCTACTTCTAATGAACTTAAAGGTCCATCTGTAACCAATCTTTGAATCCTTTTTAGGTTAATATGGCCTAATCGTAAGTGCCAAAGATATGTTTGGTTCATACAAGAATGTTCTTTTCTTTTATTTAAGTTAGAAGACATATTATTCATTTCCATTAGTTGCATTGTCGGTAAAATATGATTAATACATACAAATTATCTACTAATGCACTAGAACAGATAAATTGCTTATTTTTCTAACAACAATATTGTCATTAAAATAAACTAAATATCCATCCTTAACTAGCAATTGAAACAGAAATTAAATTCCTTCTAAGTGAAGGTGCATAAAGACAATCTTTCAATGTAAAAGACTTATTTCTACCAAAAGATAAAATAAAATCTCCTATTGCAACGATCGCAACTTTTGTAGCGTCATCTATGAATAAGCATATCTCTCCATCACTAAGCTATTTGGTTTTCCTGGAACCCCTGCAATGAATTACAAACATGATTAATGGCTCATGTATCTACACACCAGGTGTCGGTAGATAACACCGCTAAATATGTTTCAACTACTAGTAAATGAGATATAGCTTCTTTGTTCCCTTGTTTGAGAAGTGGACAGTCACTCTTCCAATGTCCTGACCCTTTGTAGCTTGAAACATTTGCCTTTCGACTTTTTTACAGCGCCTTGAGGTCTCATGCCCTTCTTTGCTGAGTTTGCTTGTTTCTGAATGTTATTCTTCTTTTTACTGCCTTTTGGCTTAGATGTAGAAGTCTTTTTAGTAACATAAATATGATCACTCTGCCTAAAGAAAGCTTCAGCATCCTGTAGCTTTTTTGCATGTTCTGCCAAACTATACAACCTTTTGTTCATGTTGTAGTTAAGGCAAAACTGTATCAAAACTTTTAGGCAGAGTCCCAAGAATGATATCGACCTGGATTTCTCCATCAATTTTAGCTCCAAGGATCTCTTCTCATTCAGATGACCCATCATCTTGAGAATATGATCACTTACTAGGCGTACCTTCAGCCATTTTTGTATTCATCAAATACTCATAGCAAACTGTCTAGCTGCTCTACTCTGATGTCCAAAGAGTTCCTTGATGTTATACAACATGTCATAAGCTATAGCCATAGCCTGATGCTGATGTTGTAGTATATTTGACATAGATGCCAAGAATGTAACACCGCGCCATCTCATCTGCCTTTATCTACTTCTTATAAGCCTCTTTGACCTTTTTATCAAAGTTAGCATCAGGCTTAGATGGACATTTCTCATTGAGTACATATTTGTACTCTTCAGCAGTTAGGACCATATCCAAGTTACATTTTTAGTCAATATAGTTAGGGCCAGTAAGTTTATTTTCTTTAAGAATCACCATAAGTGGACTAAAGAATCCATTTTTAAAAATCCTGAAAATTACATAATTAACTATTATGTAGGATAAAAACTTTTTAAATTAAATAAATATTGATTCCCTCAAACAATAATAAAAATTCACCAACACCTTAAACACCATGAATTTAGCATGCCACGATGGTGTGGACGTATACGAATTCAATATTTGTCTAAGGAGGTTTTTTCTATTAATTTTATTCTTATATCAACCTAACTTTATGACAAATAAAATTAACTTGTTGGTCTGTCTTTGGTCCTATAAATAATAGCAGTGACTCTGATAGGGAGGATACCATTATTTGTATTTAAGTGTATACCATTACATAATACTAAGTCCATTACTTCATAATGAGTTCCTTCAGATGGAGAAGTGAACACATACTAGGTAACTTTCTATAATTATTCTAAAGGAAGTTTGTATAGTGATCCATAATTAGACTTGTCCGATATGAAGAAAGGCACTAAAACCAACATACAAGTATATTTATATCACCTATAAACCAGTAATGGAGACCATAGGATTTAAATTAAATAAATTTTCTCTCCCACTTAGTTATTTAATAATGAAAATTTTTCTACTAATTGATTCATGTCCATGTTGACCATTATTATTGTGGACTTAGTTTTAACAAAACAAATCCACAAAATAATAAAAATGCTATAATCAGAAAAAGCAAAATATAGCAATAAAATATAAATATCCAATTATTATGGCTATATATCCTGCTTCTTTTTAGGTTTGTCTGTCAATTTCTTCATTACAAATTCGAAGGCCACTGGACTGCTAAAAATAGCATATCGTCCCGTATCAGAAAAAGCTACCACCGCCATCACGATAGACCAATTATAGTTAAATTTACATCAATCATATACCTCTCGAAGGAGTTCACAGATAATCTAGATTAAAAAATTAAATAAATAAGCACGATCAACCCTCGTAGCTTTAAATACATCTATGAATAACAACAACAGCAATGACATGTCCGTGGTTTAAAACAACACAAATATAATATGAATTTGACCATAATAGTTGGATCTAAGATGCCTGTAAAACTGAGTCAGAACAAATCTACATCTACCGACTATTATTAAATATTATGTTTTATTGGTCAACATGGATGTATCAATCGATACACAGATTCAATACCGGATCTGATACCAATTAATGGAACTAGGGATTTCTAGGACCACGAATTGGTGTGTGTATTGATCGATAGAAAGTTAACGGATTTAAAATGTGTTCTAACCCTTCATAGGCATAAACTAGGGTTCATGAATTATACCTACAATGAGAAGAAGACGACAGTTTCCAACAACCTCGAGCAGTCAGCGACCCCAAGATCTTATGCACGTATTCCTTCCTCGGATTGGACGTCGTATGGACGACAATCTCCCAACCTTTTCTTCCCTAGGCTATCCTCCCTTTCTCTCCTCTCGTGATGAACGACTTAGAGAAAGATGCTCTTATTTGGATACATATAATGGCCAGAGAATAGAGGGTATATAGGCTACGGCAAGGACCATGAGAAGAAATTAGGTTTAGGTCTCCTAACTGGTCGAGGTATCCTGTGTTCAGTCTGAACATAACCAAGGCATGTTAACAATAGCTCAGTCCACTAAAGAGCTACTGTTAGACTACCTTCCTAATCCCAAATTACGTTTACGGGCTCCTTTTTATTATATGCTTGTTTGTCTCCACATGTTAAGATATCAAATGTCCGTCAATCAAAATAAGTTACTGACAACTACATTGATCGACATCTTTTATCCTTAAGTAGTACCACTCACCTTTATTTGTCATGTCGAATATAATCTATCTACAAGGTTTACATGACAATCCTTATGAGTTCCTTAAGGAGACATCATCAACGCTATACATGGAATATAGTTTCTATCATGTTATGAATAGTAGATCATGTATTGTACTTTCTTCCATCGTGACTGAATAAACATTTTTAGGCGATGACTTAGAGAACTGGTGTTCCACTTACTATGGCACACCTGAGGCTGATCACGGCATAGCTAAGGATTCAGGAGATGATATAGTAGACATTTGGAGGATGCTTAATTTAGCTTAGCCTTTACTTTTTGTCGATTAGATTTCTGATGTCAAAATTTTATTGAGATGTACTGTATTCTGAGGATTCATGTATCACACTTTCTGTGTTGGACTCTGTGGACTTGTCATTTCTATTTCATATCTACCTGTTAGCACATGTGATTGAGTTAGATCTTATTATCATAATTTATATTATGTTGATTGGATTGGATGTACTTGAGGATTAGACAGCGTAATACCGTCGACACTGTGGCATAGGCTGGACGTATTTTTATGTATTCGTGCCCAAACTTCCGGGTGCTGATCGTGACATATTTTTATGGTAGCCCATGCAGGTCAGTCTTCACAATTAATGCGATGTCATAATGGTACTTAAGATTATAGTATCACTATGAGCCTACAACAAAGTGATAGGAATATGATACTCAATCACAAAATAAAAATTCCATTCTGAATCGAATTTGATTATTCTGATCTATTCTGATTAATATCTATCTCATTTGATGTCCTTCTTGAATAATATTATTTGTGCCATATTTAGGAATTTATTGTTAATTTTATCATAATTTTCCAGAATGCCTCCAAAAACCCGATCTCATGGCTTAGGAGCAACTGCAGCTTCTGAGCTATCGGCATCGTTGTCCTCTCGATCTTCGAAGAAGAGAGAGACTGAGACTCTTCGTCCACCTCTTGCTTTTCCTACAGTTCAGGAGGTGATGTCAGCTGTATCGAAGAGTCTTCCTCCTCCTCCATCTCCGTGAGGGACATATATGTCTTTATCCTCCGAGAGTGTGCCTGCTGATGGGGCACAAATATTTGGTTTCCTCCAAGATATGATGGAGTCTCAGCGTATTCAGGCCGAGTCCCAGTAGATTCAGGCTGAGCCTCAGCGGGAGCAGAATGACGCTATGCAGGAGCGTATCGAGAAGGCACATCAGTTAGCCCTAACTGCTCTTGAGAGGACTGCTCCTCCACCGCAGTCCCAACAGATACAGTAGCAGCAGCAGCAATCCTCTAACCCGAAGGAAGAAGATATTCTGGACTTTAAGAATATGGCTCCTCAGGTTTTCAAGGGCACTGAGGGAATCTTATATGTTGACGAGTGGCTCAAGGACATCAAGCGTATCTTGAGGGTCGCTAGGATTCCCAAGAATCTGCAGATTGACGCCGTTGGCCTACAGCTTCAGGATATTTCCCACACATGGTTTCGAAATGAGCCTCGGCTAGCGGTTCCAGATCTAACTTGGAACCAGTTCAAGGACCTCTTCAAGAAGAAGTTCTATCTAGAGATTATAGAAGAAGTTCTGGAGGTGCAGTTCTAGAATTTGGTGCAGGACAGACTTTCGATTGATGAGTATGTTGCAGAGTTCGACAGGCTTAGCTGATTTTTAGAGTATATGGTCAAGGAACCGAAGGACAAGGCACGCATATTCTATCACGATTTGGCTAGAGAGATTCAGGTTCACATCTCCTCGAGTACTACTACTTTTGTTGGGATTTTAGCAGAGGTACGAAGAATTGAGATTGATCTTGATCTTAGGACCAAGAGGTACCGGGACACTTTTGCGGGCAACAATAACCCTAGGCCGACAAAGCGTCCTCAGTTTCAGCAAAAAATATTCCAGCCCCAGCAGCCAGTCAGAGCCCCTATACAGCAGCAACTTCAGAAGCAGAATCACCCGGGCCAATCATGTGGCTACTGCAAGAAGCTGGGACACATCTGGGAGCATTATAGGAAGATGCTGGGGATGTGCTTATATTATGGATCGAATGTGCATCAGCTAAGGGAGTGTCCACTAGCTCGTCCTATTCTGGGGATGGCTTCTACCCAGCCAGCTAGACCACCAGTGGCGTCGCAGCAGAGAGGACCTCTTCTGACTCAGCAGTAGCGCTTTGCCTAGCATCAACAGAGGGGAGCGCCTCAGAAGGGCAAATTCTTCCTATGACTACTGTTGATGTGACTGAGGCTCCTAGTGATGTGATTGCAGGTTCTATTCTTCTTGATTCATATTCAGCTATTGCATTATTTGATTCAGGAGCCACACATAGTTTCATATCTCTAGCTTTTGTATTCAAACATAGTATTGTAGTAACACCTTTAGATAGAAACTGGAAGATCATGACTGGCAGAGGGATTCTCCTAGTAAAAGATCTTTGTTTCCAGCATCGTATAACCCTGGGAGGAAAGGAATTATGCGTTGATCTACTCGTAATGTCACTTTCGAGTTTCGACATCGTCCTCGGGATAGATTGGTTGAGTACAAATTATGCTTCTATTGATTGTCATCGAGGACGTATATTATTCAGTCCTCCGGGGGAGCCTATGTTTGAATTTGCCAGGGGAGCTGTGGTGCAGAGTCATGATATGTTGTATAGAGCTATGATAGAAGACAAAGAGTTGCTTTATCCTATTATTGTGAAATTCTTTGATGTATTTCTAGAAGAACTACCAGGATTGCCACCTGGTAGAGAGATTGAATTCTCTATAGACTTAGTCCCGGGAGCTGAACTGGTGGCTAAGAATGTTTATAGAGTTAATAATCATAAGACGGTAGAGCTGAAGAAGCAAGTTGATGAGTTGCTTGAAAAGGGATTCATCCGATCGAGTTCATCACCCTAGGGTGCTCCGGTATTATTTGTGCCGAAGAAGGATGGGTCAGTACATATGTGCATTGATTACAGGATTTTAAACAACCTCACTATCAAGAATAGATACCCACTGTCGAGGATCGATGATTTATTTGATCAGTTGAGCGGTGCCAAGGTGTTTTCAAAGATAGATTTGAGGCCTGGCTATCATCGGGTGAAAGTAAAGAAGGAAGATATTCCGAAGACTACTTTTCGGACGAGATATGACCAGTACGAGTTCTTGGTGATGCCATTTGGAATGAACAATACACCGACAGTTTTTATGAACTTGATGAATAAGGTATTCCACCAATACCTGGACAAGTTCATAGTATTATTCATTGACGACATCCTCATATATTCGAAGACCCTAGAGGAGCATGAAGAACATTTGAGGATAGTGTTAGAGACTCTCCAAAAGGAACAGCTTTATGGAAAACTCTCAAAATATGAGTTTTTTTTGGACAAAGTAGAGTTTTTTGGACATGTGATAACTGGTGAGGGTATTTCAGTAGATCTGAATAAGTTGCTTCCGTTGAGTCTTGGACCATTCCGAGCTCAGTAGCAAAAATTCGGAGTTTCTTGGAATTAGCTGGATACTACAAAAAGTTTGTGAAGGACTTCTTCCGGATCATAGAGCCGATGATTAGGCTTACACGAAAGAACATGGAGTTTGTATGGACTGAGTAATTCCAAGTTGCATTTGAAGAATTGAGAAAGAGATTGACTACGGCACCTATTCTAGCTTTGCCATCAGGGAGTGGAGGTTTTACTATATATAGTGATGCCTCATGAAAGGGGTTAGGTTGTATACTGGAGCAGAATAAGAACGTTATTGCTTATGCTTCAAGACAACTACGACCCTATGAGAAGAATTATTCTACTCATGACTTAGAGCTTGTATCAGTGATCTTTGTTCTAAAGTTGTAGAAACACTACCTCTGTGGTGAACGGATGGAAATATTTACAGACTACAAAAGTCTGAAGTATATCTTCACCCAGAAGGAGTTGAACATGAGGCAACATAGATGGTTCGAGCTGATGAAGGATTTTGATATATTATTACAGTATCATCCTGGGAAAGCTAATGTGGTAGTGGATGCACTTAGGCGTTGTCCCGTAGCTATGTTCCTAACCAAGGATCGGCATTTGTTAGAAGACCTAAAGAGTCTGGGTATTGAGGTTGTGATTCCTGGAATCAAGATGTAGATGATGGGCATGCAGATTCAGTCAAAAATGATAGAGAAAATTCGAGAGGCTCAGTACCAGGATATGGGTTTAAGAAGTCTTTGAGCTTAGGTGTAGGCCGGCTTACTTGATGAATTCTTTATTGCTAAAGCTAGTTCTTTGAGGTACGAGACTAGGCTCTGTGTGCCGAGTGGTGATTTACGAAAAGAAATGATGCAGGAAGCACATCGTTCTTAATATTTTATACATCCTGGAGCTACCAAGATACACAATGACTTGAGAGATCATGTATGGTAGCATGGAATGAAGTGGGAAGTGGAATGCTTCCGTTTCTAAATACTTAGTGTGTCAGTAGGTCAAAGCCGAAAGGCAGAGACCAGGTGGTTTGCTTCAACCGTTACCAATTTCAGACTGGAAGTGGGAATATTTCACTATAGATTTCATTTTTAGACTTTCGCATACTCTAGGATGGAAGGATACGATTTGGGTCATCGTTGATATGTTGATCAAATCGGCCAACTTCATATTGTTCAAAGTGGGACTGTCCAAAGAGAAGCTTGCAGAGTTGTACGTGAGATAGATTGTTCGATTGCATGGGGTACATGTGAGCATAGTATCTAAATGGGATAGCAGATTTACTTCTCACTTCTGGAGGAGCTTACAGGCTAGTTTGGGCACTCAGCTCAAATTTAGTAGCACTTATCATCCTCAGACTGATGGACAGTCAGAAAGACTATTCAGACTCTTGAGGACATGCTTCGGACTTATATGCTAGATTTTGGAGGCTCTTGGAGGATTATCTTCACTTGGGAGAGTTTTCATATAATAACATGTACCAAGCTAGTATTGAGATGACTCCTTTCGAAGCTTTATATGTTCGAAGGTGTCGCACTCCGTTGTCTTGGGATGATGTGGAAGAGCGAGCCTTATTGGGGCCAAGATGGTTATAAATGCTGTAGATAAAGTGAAGCAGATTAGAGAGCGACTTTGTGTGGCTCAGGACAGACGGAGGCACTGGGCCGATATCCATCGAAGACCGTTAGAGTTTGAGGTAATAATTTGATATTTTAATTTGTTTTAGTTATTAGTTAAGGTTTATATTCTAAGTTTTGTTTTAAATTCTAGGTGGAAGATTTGGTTTTTCTGAGGATTCTTCCGACACGTGGCACTATTCGTTTTGGTTGAGGCGGGAAGCTTAGCCCGAGATTTATTAGGCCTTTCAGCATTCTTTAGAGGATCGGGGCTGTCGCCTACCAACTTGACCTACCAGCTACTTTGGAGGGTGTGTACAAAGTGTTTCATATATCGCAGCTGAGGCATTATATTTCTGACCCGACTCATGTGATCGACCATTTAGAGGTCAAATTGGGTCCTAGCCTCACATATCAGGAGCAGCCCGTCAGGATTGTCAATCGTCGAAAGCAGGTGTTGTGCAACCAGACGATTCCCCTCGTCCGAGTAGCTTGGAGTCACCATTCTCCGGGTGAGTTGTCTTGGGAGCGCAAAGACGAGATGAGAGAGCGTTTTCCTAGTCTTTTTGTCTGAGTATTGTATGCATATTACTTTGTTCAAATTTTGAGGACGAAATTATTTTTAAGGAGTGTAGACTTGTAACTACCTAAATTTAAAAAATTTATTTTTGGAAGCAATGTCATTATTTTTGGGATTTAAAAAATCATTGTTCAAATTATTTGTGGATTTATTTCTAAGTCTAGTTATTATTATTTAATAATTAGTTAATCTTATTTTTAGATTTATTTTATTATTAATTAATTCTTTATGAGCCCACCAAACCCTGGGCTTAGATTATGGGCTAGCTACTCTAATTGCCTACCAAGCCTCGGGCTTGGATTATGGGCCAATGATTTGGGCTAGAGAATGCCTAATTAATAGTTAGCTTAATTTATTGATTAGTTACTAATTAAGGATTAGTTGGTGATTAGTTAGTGGTTAGTTTGGATTAGTTAGTGGTCTTCACTATTGCCCCTAGATCTATTACAATTTACAAGTGCGCCACTAAGGCTTGGAGAGCACTCTAATTCTTTCTATTAAAATATTGGAGACTCCCTAATATTTTATTACAGAATATTCTACTTACTCTCTCTCTCTCTATCTCTCATGTCACTTTGCTCCACTGACTAGTTCGACGTCCGCCGCCGAGCTCCAGCAATCTCCTCTGCCTAACAGTTCCCTGCACCCGACCTCACCATTCTCTTCCTCCCTGTCTTCTCTACCATCTCCGACCCCAACCACACCGACCACCCAGTTCTCCATCGCCACCGGTCACCACCAAACTTCCATATCTCCACAGCCACCTAACGCCACCGCCATCACCTCCCCACACTACAGCCAACCTACGCCACTGCTACTCCACTCCAACCACCCCAATCTTCACCCCAACCACCCCAATCTTCACCAGCACCACCTAACACCCCTACCGTCTCCTCCGCCACCAACCCTAATTCCAAATCTATGACCCACCGCCACCAGTCACCACCACCTCCGTCTACGACCACCCTACTCACCTGTTTTGCCAACGCCACGTCGTTCTTTTGACCGAATCTGACCATTTTTGGCCAAATCTTGTCAGATCCGTCGCTCTTTTTCATGCTCGCCAACGTCCTTGTTGTGCTACTGCATCTCGATCATCGACCGACCGGTGATTCTCCGTCTAGAGCCGCTCTATGCTCAGATCCGGCCACACCGCCGGTGAGCTTCCTCGCTACTTCCTTCCGAACCGATTTTGGCGTCGCCTCCGTCTCTGTACGCTGCCGACATCCCAAACTCGGCCCCGCCTCGAAGATCGAAAGCTCTGAACCCCAAGTTTGTAGAAGCGCAGAAGCCATGACCGTCAACATCTCCAAAGGTTCAGTAACCATGAACCCTAAGTCTGCAGAAGCACAGAAGCCGAGGGAGATTTACTCCTTCAACGATGAGGATACGCTGGAACTCTTCGATATGATGACAAAGAGTGGCAAGCTGTCTCTCCCAATACTAAAGCGCCCTGATAAAGTGGGGAAGGTGGACAACCCTAAATACTGCCATTATCATTAGTATGTCCACCATTCGATACGAGATTGCTACGTGTTGAAAAGACAGATTCAACGCCTCATCGAAGCCAAAGTCATATCACTTGACTATAAAGAAAAGACTGTCATGGCCAACATGGTTACTCTCCAGTTTGGAGGTTTCCCAACTACGGAGGCACAGGACAGGGTCGTCCCCATCCCGAGGGCGATAATGGAAGTAGTCAATCTTCCACCACCGCGTGACAACGCTCAAGGGCTCATCCCGTTCTCCACACCACGAGGCGAGGTCATGTGGGTCAACCCCGACCTTACTTTCGACATGATGGCACCTACAACCTAAGGATCATCATTGGGCCCAAGGCCCCATGGGCGCCCGAAAAGTCCGTCCGGCCCGATGGGCCAAAGCCTGATATAGCCTGACCATTAGGGTGGCTCAGTCTGGTCTATATTAGTATAGGATAGTGCTTGGGTTAAGCAACCGCCTACCCGAGGCCCGTCCGATACGAGCCCGCCCGAGCCCGGCCCTAAAATCCTGTCTAAGTCCGGCCCAAAAAGTTCGATTCATTCCTAATTATAGGGTACATATTTTAATTTAAATTAAAAGATGTTACAACTTACAAATAGTGAAGTTCTAATTACCAAATTAAATTGAACATATATTAATTAGTGAAGAATTAAATTGAATCATATCGTCGTCGTCATAATAATTACTTATTTAAATATTGAATAGAAAAGAAAATATAACATGTTTCAAGTTTGCCTGCTCCTGGAAGTAGAAAGATGCGTATTGAGGCTATGAAGTAGCATACAGAGTAAACATAGAAGTTAGATTTATCATAATTACTTATTTAAATATTTATATTCCTACCTGCCACTTCAACTCAAAATTTTGGGTGTAAGAATTTATTCCTCCCATATAATATTATAATTAACTTATTGTTGTCTCGTTTATATTTTCTTCTTCTTTGGGTTGTACATTTTCTTTATGGTTGTTTGTACTGTAAACAATTAGTGTCATGAATTTTTTTTTTGCTTTTCTTGTGGACATATGTTATAATTAGGTTCGAGAAAGTCCATTTGGGCTTTTTCATAGGTCTAGCTCGATCCGACCCGACTTGGCCCGAAAAGCCCGAACCTTGTTGGCGGGCTTGGACTTCATAGATAATAATTAAGCCCGACTCGGCCCGGCCTAAAATTTCTCTTGGGCCAAAAACGCCCGACCAAGCCCGGCCCGAGTACGTACTTTATGGGCCTGGGAGGCCCGGCCCAATGCCGATCCCTACTACAACCCCCTTTGTCAAAGGACAAAAGGTCAGGACATGTCGCATGGTCTCGGCATCGACCGATGACACCCTAGTGACCACTCGCTCGGCACGGCAACAAGAGGAGAACCAAGCTCCAAAGGAGGCCGCACCTTCACCAACTACAACCCTTGCTCCTGATACATCAGAAGCAGTCCCGTCTCAGACTCCTGCCATGGATAGGCAGAAGCAAAAAGAGGTTCGCTTCGACAAACCTCTGAGGAAAGACTTGATAGTAAGGCCTATCAAACCCTACAACTTTGACATACCAGCACATCTAGCCAATACCCCAGCTAGATTGTCACTCTTCGAGATCCTCAGTCTCTCCAAAGAGACCCAAGATCCGCTCAGCGAAGCCTTGCAGAATGCCGAGTCCTTTTTTCACTCAGGTACAACCACCCAAGGAAGAACCTGCGGCCTGTCCATATTGTCACAGTGTGATGGAAGTGATCCCCAGTATCACTTTCACCCAGCAAGACATGATGCTGAAGAATAATCGGTTTAATAGGCCTCTGTACTATACAGGATATGTCGATGCCATTAAAGTCAATCGCATCCACATCGACCCAGACACCTCTTTCAGTATCATCCCAAGGAGTTTGCTCCAAACTCTAGGGATTCCGATGCATCGGGTGACTGCATCAAACATAACAATTAGCGGCTTCACCGCAGGGAAGAGGAAGCCTTTGGGTAAAATTCACTTGAAGTGCCAAATAGGCGACCTCCACACTGAAGTGACTTGTTATGTCATCGACGCTGACATAAACTATAACATGTTATTGGGACGACCATGGATCCATGAGTACAAGATCGTTCCTTCCACTCTCCATCAATGCATGAAGTACGTGGCCAGCGACGGGACTATCAAGACTGAATTCGCTGACATTGACCCATTTCGGGGACTTGAAGCCTACTATACGGATGTTGATCTGTACATGTCAATCCCCTGGAACGGCCTCAGAAAGCGCAACGGTTACTGAAGAACCACTAGAGGTTCGACTGAAGGAAAAACCCCCAAGGTATCAGTACCCCTCGTCGTCAAGCTCCGTGGCAAAGTGCCATCTTCTCCCTCGGTGACGTCAGATAATGGCCAGGAGCCTATACGAATAAGGCTACCCCGGAGGTCCCCAAAGCCAACCATGAAGGCACAGGAACCTCCGACCGCAACCGCCTTGATGGTCAAGATAAAGGGGAAACGTCCTTCCCTTTCTCCCTCGACAGCCCTAGTCTTCACCAATGAGGAGCTAGGAGACTATGTCTGCGCCGATACCGAAGTGCACTCTTTAGATGATGTAATCCCTCGGGATAAAATTTCTTATTTTATTAATAGAAAGCTGTCTTTGAATTACTCTCGTGCATGTTGGAACACTAGATATTTCTTAGACAACTCTCTATGTATGCTACAAACACAAGTGACAACCACCGACCTTGCAAGCCGAGTTGTCCCTTCCCGGGGCTCTTACTTTCTAGTTCCAGCAAGGAGGAAGGATGAAGTACCCATCATATTTGGTCGATTGGAGCAACCTCAACGACTAACTCTAGGAGAACCAGAACCCGACAACGGCAAGATGCAACTCTACCATTACGCTACTCAAGACAAACACCTTATCCCGAAGATGGATTACGACTTGAATAGCAACAAAGGACTCAACTATGGTAAAGGCCGACGCCTTTCCTTACGGATTCGAGCTACAAAGGGAAAGGCTCAAAACTATTACCAGCGCACCCGCCGGGGGTTGGGTTATGTTACACCCACTTTAACTTTAGAAGACTCAGAGACGGAAGTTATGATGCATTCACACTCTTCTGACTCCTCAACCTGGGAATCTAACACCAGTACCGGTCAGGTCTTCAAGAAGATGTTGTCCGCTAACATGGTCTCCACAAATCCTCCACTCGAGGACGAAGACCAGATGTGCGAATACTTCGAAGATGAACCCTAGGCATAGTGCCTAGGATCTTAATGGAAATGACGTTTCGAGCAACGCGAACCTCCCACAGAAGATGAAGTCATCCAGGTCGAGTTGGGAAATGAGGCATCTTTTAAGCCCATCTTCATTAGCTAGCCCAGTTTGTCTCTCGATGTTTGGTTTGCTAACAAGTTAAAGCTGAACATCAGAGGCCCGCTGGACTTTTTCAGCCATTGCCGATTCCAGAATGGAAGTGGGAGCATATAACCATGGATTTCGTGACTGGATTGCCTAGATCCCCAGCTGGTAGAGATGCTATTTGGGTTATTATAGACAGGCTCACGAAGGTGGCTCACTTCCTTTCGTTTAGAGTTGGTCAGTCGACGGCTCAGTTAGTAGAGATGTACCTCAGGCAGATTGTCAGATTGCATGGGATTCCAGTCAGTATCACCTCGGACCGAGATTCAAGATTTATATTGTACTTTTGGTGTAGCCTGCAAGAGAGTTTAGGGACTCGCCTCCGGTTCAGCTCAGCTTATCACCCGCAGACAGATGGTCAGTCAGAACGCACGATCCAGACTCTTGAGGATATATTGATATCTTGTACGCTCGACTTCGGTGGTTCGTGGGAAGATCACTTGCACTTGGTGGAGTTTTCGTACAATAACAGTTTCCAGGCCAGCTTCCAGATGGTACCGTTCGAGGCACTATATGGTAGGAAGTGCCGATCCCCGCTAGCATAGGATGATGTTGGAGAGAGACAATTGCTAGGTCCAAAAATGATTTCTCAGACAGTTAAAGTGGTCAAAAGAGTCAGAGATCATCTTCGAGTTGCCCAAGATCGCCAGTGCCATTGGGCCGATTCTCATCGGCGCCCTCTCGAGTTTTCTATCGGCGACCATGTATTCCTGAGGATTTTACCTAACCGTGGCGTCATTCGTTTTGGCGTACGGGGAAGGCTTAGTCCTAGTATATAGAACCGTTCGACATTCTGGAGCGAGTAGGAGATGTGTGCTATCGTCTTGCTCTTCCACCATCGTTATGTGATGTACATGACGTATTTCATGTATCCCAACTACGACGGTATATCCCGAACCCGAGTCATATCTTGGATCATTCGGAATTGGTTGTTGGTACCAACCTTTCGTATGAGGAAAAGCCCGTATCTATATTGGACCGGAGAGAGAAGATACTAATGAACAAGACTATTAGCTTAGTCCGTGTTGCTTGGGGTCATCACTCTTTGGGTGAGTCAACGTGGGAGCGTGAGGATGATATCTGATCACGATATCCCGACCTGTTTGACTCATAAGGTATAATATCTTTCTTATGTCTTATGCTTTCAAATTCCTTGCTTGAATGAATGACTGCATGATAGACTGCCTGTTATAGCTTGTCTGTGATTAGTATAGTTTGTCCTTGCTGCTCTAGCCTCTTAATTAAATTCCGAGGACAAAATTCTTTTAAGGTGGGTAGAGTTGTAATGCATGTAGCTCGTATTACGTATTATGGAGTACGTATACGTATCTTGACTCGTATGACATGTTTTCTTGCATGATATATTTGGGCATTCTATTACTTGGTTCGGTTTGGCTTGGCTTGGTTTGCTTTGGGTTCATCATGAACCAAAAGAAAACCCTACCTACTACCACCCTCCTCATTTATAGCCGCCCAACTCTATCTCTCTCTCTTCATTAATTCCCTCCATTACTTCTTCTTCTCCACCATTACTTCTTCACCTACCAGGGAGAGAGCTTAGGCAAGTACAGCTTGCATCATGGAGGAACTCTATTTTTATTGTTCCATTCTCTTCCTCACGAGATTCTAACACACTTTAGTACTTAGCATTTCTAATTTCCATGGTTCAATTTGTGTAAATATAAGTTTATCGTATTTTCGAATTTCTTGGGTTTTGATCTATTTAACCATGTTATTATCTTGTTTGGATGGTTCCATGTTGTAGAGAATTTTATTCTGCCCCATTTTGACCTATGGAAGTCCGAATTTGGACTCGAGATGAAGGATTTATGGAGCTTGAAGCCATAGACTCCATGGTTCTTCTTCTCGGACAAGTGGAGAAGAAGGACAGTCCCGAGCCGCATGAACTTCATAGCCGTATGGCAGTACTTGACCACATGGAATTCCATGCGGCAAGTTTTTCAGCCGCACGGCTATCCGATCCACATAAGGCCTTGGTAACTTCTTAGCCGCATGGCTCTGCATCCTCAGCCGCATGGAGTTACGCCTCCGCTGTCGCGTGGCACTGCGCTTTCTAGCCGCATGAAGTCTACTCCCTGCAGCCGTATAGGCTTGGGCAATTTCCAGCCACATAGGCTTGTATCTTCTCCGCCGCATAGGACTTCATGATTCCCAGCCGCATGGATTTCTGTCTCCTCGCTGCCGTATATAGCATGTCTCCTTTCAGCCGCATATGGCGTCGGTCTAATCCAGCCTCATGAACTCAATACCCGCAGCCGCATATGCTTGACTGTTCCTCAGCCGCATAATCTTGCATACTCCAGCCGCATATACAAGTGATTCCCCGAGCCGCATGAGTGCGCACTATTTCAGCTGCATAAGCCCCTTCCTTTCCACTGCCGTATAAGCCTAAGTTCCTCGCTGCCGCATGAGTCCTGCATTGCTTGAGCCGTATGAACTTGTCGCCAGTGCAGCCGCATAAGATCCAATCTCTGGGCCGCATGAGCCCTACTACCCCTGGCCGCATGAGCACAATTCTCTTAGCCGCATGGCTCCTTCCACAGTCTTGTCCTTTTTTAATTACTATTATATTATTATTATTATTATTATTAATTGAAATGTCACATTCATGCTTATGTCATGTAAGCTCTGATATGTTCCATGGACACGATAGTGGCCCGCCATGGCGCACTCATGACAAGTAAACTGACATGATATATCTCGACATGCTATTACGACAGCTAGCCTGACATGACAAGTATGAACGACCTGGACACCGTGGGCGATTGTGTTTGCACAAATAAACCATGTCTTGCATCATGTCTAGGTTAGGGATCCCTGAGTACCACGGTCAGGGATACCTACTAAAATTGACTAAGGCTAATAAACTAGAATAATTCAGTAGTCATGAAGAGATTTTCTAGCTACAGGCAATCCCGTTATCTGGGCGCACTAAGTGACTTGTAGCCTACCGACGAGTAGGGCGCAATTCCAGCACGCAATCATGTGTTGCACCCTTCATGAACGGACATTCGACCTGGATAACCGAATGGTCTGCAGGGCTTGTGGCTGTTGGGAATAATCTTACTGCATCTTGCTAGTAACTAGGCTTGTGATAACCCTAGTTAGTTAAAGTATCAAGCCGTACTCATTGCTTGGCCGTGATTGATTAGATGGAATCTAGCCCAGCTTAGTCTTGTCTTGATCCTGTACAAGATTGCGACGTGACATGATTAATTCTGCTTGCCTTAACAATAACGATCAGGGAACCAGTTCTGTTCAGGCGAAGGGTTACAACCCGGTCCTTGTTTGGTTTAAGGGTTGTAACCTGGCTCCCGGAGCAGTTCTATGTCCTCTCTTCGTTTATTGTCTTATTGCTCCCCATGTCATGCTTGTCATGTTTTACCTTACTTCAATAACATGATTATTTATGCTTGCCTCAACAATAAAGATCAGGGGTCCAGTTCTGTTCAGGCGGAGGGTTACAACCCCGGTCCTTGTTTGGTTTACGGGTTGTAACCTGGCTCCCGAAGCAGTTCTGTGTCCTCTTTTATTTATTGTCTTATTTCACCCTATGTCGATCTCATCATGTTTTACTTTACCAACAGTAATTGAGGCGGGTTTCTATTCAGGTGAAGGGTCGCAACCCCGGTCCTTGTTTGGTTAAAGGGTTGCAATCTGGCTACTTGAATGGTTTCCTCGTACTCATTCCACTGTTGTTATTCTGTTATTATTAGTATCTTTATAATTATTATTCGTTTATGATATGCTGATTTTAGTTCCTAAGTGAATCCTCCTTTGTGGCACTTGCTCTTTCTGGGGTCTGACCCAGCTGGTTTTGTATGGCCAGATATCGGAGCAGCTCCAGACGATCTATCTACCTTCCAACCAGATGATGACAACCAGGCATAACCCTGGCAATGAGTGGGTCTCTTTTTGTCCTCCCACTTTATTGTAAAATTGTTCTTTTGAGGCGTTTAGCCGACGAGCATGTATTAGCTCGTATTGTACCTTTATTTACTGTCTACCTACGGGCTATAGATTGACAAATCCTAGGGTTGATCATGTACGACTGAAACTCTTGCTAGTCTTGATATTTTGTACGACTAGCTTCATGATCATCCGAATATGTAATGTATGGGACGCCTTACTATTGTATATTTGGTGCTCTGACATCTTGTGACTATTATTGCTTGCTTGAGATTGAGACAATAGGCTCATTCATGACCATAAGTGACTGATGGATTGTAGTTAAACCCTCATGTATCTAGACAGTCATGACCGTATAGTGAGGTGGGTTGTACTTCAATATACATAGCTGGCTATGTACGCCCTCGCTCTCTAGTATTCTTGTTCTGGGGCATTACATGGTTTAAGTGGTGGCCCATACAGGTCTTGTAAATCAAGATATATGAGGGTTTATCGAATGGATGTCTCAATCAGTACTCGTCCTTGATCTCTGTTTGTATCCTCTTAATCCCAGAAATCTTGACCTGATCACATGCTTGTATTGTTGATGACCTGGTCCTTCCTTATTGTTCCCTATGTCGTCTTCTTCAGCGGCATTGTTTCTGGTCCTACCGATCGGCAAGGCGGAGCACCTCCCGTGGACCAGCAGCAACCCAGAGATCAAGCCCAGCATTCGGGAGTAGCCTCCAGAGTCGTGCCTACTGGAGGAGAGCCACCAGTTCAGCCCGTCCAGCCTGCAGAGCCTGATGATGGCACTTTGGTGGGTCTCATCAGGACCTTGTTAGCTTCTCAGGATCGGCGAGGAGATGCCTTGTACCAGGCGGTGGCAGATGCTTTAACCAGGGGAGGTCATCAGGGGAACAATGCGTCCAACAGCTTCAAGCGCTTGAACCTTCCCTTCTACGATGGTAGTGAATATGCTATCGCTGCTGATGCTTGGCTTCAGGACATAGAGGTGATTCTAGAAGCAGCCAAGACTCCAGAAGACGAGAAGGTGGCCGTGGTGCGCCTGCAGTTATTGGATCTTGCCCGCAGCTGGTGGGCATCGCAGGCCGTAGGATTAGTGGCCCATATTGCTTGGGCAGTATTCAGAGAGAGATTCCAGAGCAAGTATTTTGATGTTGTAGCTCGGTACGATCTACAAATGAGGTTCACCAATCTGAAGCAGATGGGCAGGACGGTCGACGGATATACGGCCAAGTTCTCCAGGCTTAGTCGGTTTGCTCCCACCTTGGTGGCGACCGAGTTCAATAGAGCCCAACGGTTCCAACAGTGGCTCCATATCGAGATTCTGTTGGCGGTGGAGCAGTTTGAGCATCAGATTTTTGATGCAGTATTGAGGGCAGCCAGGAGGCATGTGTATACCTTCCAGAGGATCGTAGATAGGACCGGAGGTTGAAAGCAATCTCACGGCCAGATGAATCAGTCTTCAGCACCAACCCCGGCAGCTAGGGCTTTGACCATTGGAGCTCCGAGACGGACGGCTCAGTGACGTCTGTTCAGCATCCAGCTCCGACGCACCCTCAGCAGCAGAAGCAGAAGCAGTCTTCCGTAATAGGCTGCACTCATTATGGAAAGCCTGGGCATGTGGTATCAGAGTGTCACAGAGCACAGGGATTGTGCTTGGTTTGTGGTGCCCCGGACCACAGGGTTGGAAACTGCCCGAACTGGGGGAGTTTATCTTCACCAGCCTTATCTAGTCCTTCAGTTAGAGGACCAGCACCAGTCCAGCAGCATTTGTAGTACCCGTTCTCAAGGCCACTGCCAACGCAGGCCCAGGTATTCCAGCAGCAGAGACCGCAGCAGTATGCCCAAGCCCAAGCCCTGATCCAGAGCAGGCAGAGAAGTTTTCAGCAGAGGGGACCCACACCCAGAGGACATGGTCAAGTGCCGGCTTTTACCATGGGATAGAAAGGATTAGCACCAGGAGAGGTAGTGGAAGGTACTATTATCGTCAACTCCTTTCCAGCTTCAGCTTTATTTGATTCTGGTGCCTCGCATTCATTTATGTATGTACGATTAGCGACACGGATAGGACTGGATCCCTAGTCGTTATCAGTAAGGCTCAATATACTTACTGGTAATGGTCTTATGGGAGTAGATAGAGTATTTTCCTCGTGTCGAATCGTAGTTAGCGGTAGAGAATCCCCCGCTAGATTGATAGAGTTCCCGATGGCCGATTATGATGTGGTCTTAAGGATGGATTGGTTGAGAGACCAGTATGTTAGGATTGACTGCCATATTGGCAGGGGTGTTTTTAGCATTCCCAGTGGGCAGAGTTTTCCTTCTCCCGAGGCAAAGTTGAACCTTCTCCTCCAGTGTTACGGATGACAGTAGCAGCAGTGCAGTTACCCCAGATAGTTGAGGAGTTTTCAGATGTTTTTCCAGAAGAGCTTCCAGGGATGCCGCGGAGCGAGAGATCGAGTTCACCATAGACTTGATCCCAGGGACAGCCCCAGTGTAAGAGAGAGTCTACAGGATGGCACCGTCAGAATTGGAGATATTGTACAAGATGATTGAAGAACTCAGGACCAAGGGATTCATTCGTGCTAATGGATCGCCTTGGGGAGCCCCGATGCTTCTTGTAAAAAAGAAGGATGGTACATCCAGATTATGTGTTGACTATCGTACCTTGAACTCAGTGACAATCAAGAACAGATACCCTCTCCCGAGGATAGATGACTTGTTTGATCAGCTCAAGGGGGCAGCAGTATTCTCGAAGATTGATTTGCGGTCAGGATATCATCAGATCAGAGTCAGAGAGCATGACATCTTGAAGAAAGCTTTTAGATCAAGATATGGACATTGGGAGTTTCTTGTTATACCATTTGGAGCGACCAATGCGCCGACTATATTCATGGACCTCATGAATCGCATCTTTATGCCTTACTTGGATTAGTTCGTAATTGTGTTCCTAGACGACATCCTGGTCCACAGTAAGAGTGAAGCGGAGCATGAGCAGCATCTCCGAGTTGTCCTCCAGATTCTCAAAGAGTACCAGTTGTATGCTAAGTTTAGTAAATGCGAGTTCTGGCTCGATCGCATTTCGTACTTGGGTCATATCATCACCAGAGAAGGAGTGGAAGTGGATCCCCAGAAGATCGTGGCCATTGAGTCATGGCCAATACCCAGCACAGTTACAGAAGTTCGCAGTTTCCTTGGCTTAGCCGGCTACTACCGGCGATTTATTTTAGACTTTGCTCGAATTTCGGCACCATTGACCCAGTTGACCCGCAAGGATGTACAGTTTGCTTGGACAGCAGAGTGTCGGGATTCTTTTGAGAAGTTGAAGCGAGGCTTGATGACGGCTCCTATTCTCATGCTTCCAGATGGGACCGGGGGATTCTCAGTATATTGTGATGCTTCGGGCAGAGCCTTAGGATGTGTTCTGATGCAGCATGGAAAGGTAATAGCTTATGCGTCATGACAACTTCGTGATCATGAAAGAAATTACCCAACCCATGACTTGGAGCTGGCAGCAGTAGTGTTTGCACTTAAGTTGTGGAGGAACTACTTGTATGGAGATAGGGTGGAGATTTTCACCGACCACATGAGCCTGAAGTATGTTTTCATCCAGAAGGATCTTAACATGCGTCAGAGAAGGTGGCTAGAGCTACTTGTGGATTATGATGTCAACTTGCAGTATCATCCCGGGAAGGCCAACGTTGTTACAGATGCATTGAGTAGGAGAGCCGGAGTTTATTTTCTAACAGCACAACCTGAGCTGTTAGCAGATCTTAAGAAGATGGGTATAGAAGTTATCCTTCCTACCAGTGTGGCATTGATGGCCACTATGCGAGTTCAGTCCATTATAGTCGAGAGGATCCGGATAGTGCAATCAGCCGATTCTAAGCTTCAGCGGCTTAGAATAGAATGTGAGGCAAGACGTAGACCCGAGTTATGCATTCATGAAGATGGTATACTTCGGTATGGTAAATGTCTTTGTGTACCCAGTGGTGATATCAGACAGGAGATCATGGCAGAAGCTCACAGTTCTCAGTATTCGGTTCATTCTGGCGGTACGAAGATGTACCGTGATATTCGTCAGCACTTCTGGTAGAATGGCATGAAGAGGGAGATAGCCCAATTTGTCTTTCGATGTTTGGTTTGCCAACAAGTTAAAGCTGAACATCAGAGGCCCGCTGGACTTCTTTAGCCATTGTCGATTCCAGAATGGAAGTGGGAGCATATAACCATAGATTTCATGACTAGATTGCCTAGATCCCCAGCTGGTAGAGATGATATTTGGGTTGTTATAGACAGGCTCACGAAGGTGGCTCACTTTCTCCCGTTCAGAGTTAGTCAGTCGACGGCTCAGCTAGCAGAGATGTACCTCAGGCAGATTATCAGATTGCACGGGGTGCCAGTCAGTATAACCTCGGACCAAGATTCAAGATTTACGTTACACTTTTGGCATATCCTGCAAGAAAATTTGGGACTCGCCTCCGGTTCAGCTCAGCTTATCACCTGCAGGCAGATGGTCAGTCAGAATGCACGATCCAGACTCTTGAGAACATGTTGAGATCTTGTATGCTCGACTTCGATGGTTCGTGGGAAGATCACTTGCACCTAGTGGAGTTCTCGTACAACAACAGTTTCTAGGCCAGCATCAAGATGGCACCGTTCAAGGCACTATATGGTAGGAAGTGCCGATCCCCGCTAGCATGGGATGATGTTGGAGAGAGACAATTGCTAGGTCCGAAAATGATTGCTCAGACAGTTGAAGTGGTTAGAAGAGTCAGAGATCATCTTCGAGTTGCCCAAGATCGCCAACGCCATTTGGCCGATTCTCATCGGCACCCTCTTAAGTTTTCTGTCGACGACCATGTATTCCTGAGGATTTCACCTAATCGTGGCGTCATTCATTTCGGCGTACGAGGAAGGCTTAGTCCTAGGTATATAGGACTGTTCGACATTCTGGAGCGAGTAGGAGATGTGTCATGTCGTCTCGCTCTTCTGCCGTCGTTACGTGAGGTGCATGACGTATTTCATATATCCCAACTACGACGGTATATCCCGGACCCGAGTCATATCCTGGATCATTCGGAATTGGTTGTTGGTACCAACCTTTCGTATGAGGAAAAGCCTGTATCTATATTGGACCGGAGAGAGAAGATACTCAAGAACAAGACTATTAGCTTAGTTTGTGTTGCTTGGGGTCATCACTCTTTGGGTGAGTCAACGTGGGAGCGTGAGAATGATATCCGATCACGATATCCCGACCTGTTTGACTCGTAAGGTATAATATATTCCTTATGCCTTACGCTTTCAAATTCCTTGCTTGAATGAATGACTGCATGATAGACTGCTTATTATAGCTTGCATGTGATTAGTTTAGCTTGTCCTTGCTGCTCTAGCCTCTTAATTAAATTTCGAGGACGGAATTATTTTAAGGTGGGTAGAGTTGTTATGCCCGTAGCTCGTATTACGTATTAGGGAGTACGTGTACGTATCTTGACTCGTATGGCATGTTTCCTTGCATGATATATTTGGGCATTCTATTACTTGGTTAGGTTTGGCTTGGCTTGGTTTGCTTTGGGTTCATCATGAACCAAAAGAAAACCCCACCTACCACCACCCTCCTCATTTATAGCCGCCTAACGCTCTCTCTCATTATTAATTCCCTCCATTACTTCTTCTTCTTCACCATTACTTCTTCACCTACCAGGGAGAGAGCTTAGGCAAGTACAGCTTGCTTCATAGAGGAACTCCATTTTTATTGTTCCATTCTCTTACTCACGAGATTCTAACACACTTTAGTACTTAGCATTTCTAATTTCCATGTTCAATTTGTGTAGATCTAAGTTTATCGTATTTTCAGATTTCTTCGGTTTTGATCTATTTAACCTTGTTATTGTCTAGTTTGGATGGTTCTATGTTGTAGAGAATTTTATTCTGCCCTATTTTGACCTATGGAAGTCCGGATTTGGACTCGGGATGAAGGATTTATGGAGCTTGAAGCCATGGACTCCATGGTTCTTCTTCTCGGACAAGTAGAGAAGATGAACAGTCCCGAGTCGCATAAACTTCATAGCCGCATGGCAGTACTTGACCACATGGAATTCCATGCGGCAAGTTTTTCAGCCGCACGGCTATCCGAGCCACATAAGGCCTTAGTAACTTCTTAGTCGCATGGCTCTGCATCCTCAGCCGCATGGAGTTACGCCTCCGCTGCCGCGTGGCACTGCGCTTTCTAGCCGCATAAAGTCTACTCCCTGCAGCCGCATAGGCTTGGGCAATTTCTAGCCACATAGGCTTGTATCTTCTCAGCCGCATAGGACTTCATAATTCCCAGCCGCATGGATTTCTGTCTCCTCGCTGCCGTATATAGCATGTCTCCTTTCAGCCGCATATGGCATCGGTCTAATCCAGCCTCATGAACTCAATACCCGCAGCCGCATATGCTTGACTGTTCCTCAGCCGCATAATCTTGCATACTCCAGCCGCATATGCAAGTGATTCCCCGAGCCGCATGAGTGTGCACTATTTCAGCCGCATAAGCCCCTTCCTTTCCACTGCCGCATAAGCCTAAGTTTCTCGCTATCGCATGAGTCCTGCATTGCTTGAGCCGCATGAACTTGTCGCCAGTGCAGCCGCATAAGATCCAATCTATGGGCCGCATGAGCCCTACTACCCCTGGCCGCATGAGCTCAATTCTCTTAGCTGTATGGCTCCTTCCACAGTCTTGTCCTCTTTTAATTATTATTATATTATTATCATTATTATTATTATTAATTGAAATATCATATTCATGCTTATGTCATGTAAGCTCTGATATGTTCTATGGACACGATAGTGGCCCGCCATGGCGCACTCTTGACAAGTAAACTGACATGATATATCTCGACATGCTGTTACGACAGCTAGCTTGACATGACAAGTATGAACGACCTGGACACCGTGGGCGATTGTATTTGCACAAATAAACCAGTAATGTCTTGCATCATGTCTAGGTTAGGGATCCCTGAGTACCACGGTCAGGGATACCTACTAAAATTGACTAAGGCTAACAAACTAGAATAATTCAGTAGTCATGAAGAGATTTTCTAGCTACAGGCAATCCCGTTATCTGGGCGCACTAAGTGACTTGTAGCCTACCGATGAGTAGGGCGCAATTCTAGCACGCAGTCATGTGTTGCACCCTTCATGAACGGACATTCGACCTGGATAACCGAATGGTCTGCAGGGCTTATGGTTGTTGGGAATAATCTCACTGCATCTTGCTGGTAACTAGGCTTGTGATAACCCTAGTTAGTTAAAGTATCAAGTCGTACTCATTGTTTGGCCGTGATTGATTAGATGGAATCTAGTCCAGCTTAGTCTTGTCTTGATCCTGTACAAGATTGCGACGTGACATGATTAATTCTGCTTGCCTTAACAATAACGATCAGGGAACCAGTTCTGTTCAGGCGAAGGGTTACAACCCCGGTCCTTGTTTGGTTTAAGGGTTGTAACCTGGCTCCCGGAGCAGTTCTGTGTCCTCTCTTCGTTTATTGTCTTATTGCTCCCCATGTCATGCTTGTCATGTTTTATCTTACTTCAATAACATGATTATTTATGCTTGCCTCAACAATAAAGATCAGGGGTCCAGTTCTGTTCAGGCGAAGGGTTACAACCCCGGTTCTTGTTTGGTTTAAAGGTTGTAACCTGGCTGCCGGAGCAGTTCTGTGTCCTCTTTTCGTTTATTGTCTTATTTCACCCTATGTCGAGCTCATCCTGTTTTACTTTACCAACAGTAATTAAGGCGGGTTTCTATTCAGGTGAAGGGTCGCAACCCCGGTCCTTGTTTGGTTAAAGGGTTGTAATCTGGCTACTTGAATGGATTCCTCGTACTTATTCCAATGTTGTTATTCTGTTATTATCAGTATCTTTATAATTATTATTTGTTTGTGATATGCTGATTTTAGTTCCTAAGTGAATCCTCCTTTATGGCACTTGCTCTTTCTGGGGTCTGACCCAGCCGGTTTTGTATGGCCAGATATCAGAGCAGCTCCAGAGGATCTATCTACCTTCCAACCATATGGTAACCACCAGGCATAAACCTGGCAATGAGTGGGTCTCTTTTTGTCCTTCCACTTTATTGTAAAATTGTTCTTTTGAGGCGTTTAGCCGATGAGCACGTATTAGCTCGTATTGCACCTTTATTTATTGTCTGCCTACGGGCTGTAACATGATTGACAAATCCTAGGGTTGATCATGTACGACTGAAACTCTTGCTAGTCTTGACATTTTGTATGACTAGCTTCATGATCATCCGAATATGTAATGTATGGGACGCCTTACTATTGTATATTTGGTGCTCTGACATCTTGTGACTATTATTTCTTGCTTGAGATTGAGACAATAGGCTCGTTCATGACCATAGGTGACTGATGGATTGTAGTTAAACCCTCATGTATCTAGACAATCGTGATCGTATAGCGAGGTGGGTTGCACTTCAATATACATAGCTGGCTATGTACGCCCCCGTTCTCTAGTATTCTTGTTCTGGGGCATTACATGGTTTAAGAGGTGGCCCATGCAGCTCTTGTAAATCAAGATATGTGTGTAGGAACCCTAGAGGGGGGTGAATAGGGTCAAGCTAACTAATCAAGCACTTAGCACAAGCTAATTGGCAATTTAAAGATATAAGTACAAGAGAAGAAGCAAACACAATACCGACACCCGATGTATCCTGGTATCCTCCTAAGAGGCAGTCCAGTCCCGGAACTCTCTCCGGCTTTAATCTACTATTTGAGCAAATAGTTACACACGAGTTTGGATCCGAAGAACTCGCCAACTTCTTACACAAGAGCTTTAATCCGAAGGGCTCTCCGACTTCAACCGAGAGTTTGGATACGAAGACTCTCCAACTTCAATCGAGAGTTTGGATACGAAGACTCTCCAACTTCAACCTTTCACAATAGGTTTTGATCTCCTTATACAATAGGATGAAGATCTCACTTTTCAACTCAATAACTCTAACACAATTTATAGATGGCAAATGAAGGCTTTGTAGAGTTGTATGTGGATAAGCTTTGGTGGTTTAGAAATTTTTAGGCTCAAAGCATCAACCTTGAATGAAGGGGTTCAAGGCTATTTATAACCAAAGCTTGAAAAGAAGCCAAAGGCAACTTTTCAGTCACGAACCGGCATACCGCCGGTATGATCCGGCATACCGGCGGTATACCGGTCTGGAATTGCAACGGCTAGAAATAGAGCCGTTGGGATCATTAATTGCTGGAAATCCGACCGTTGGAATTTCAACGTTTCGGAAGCGGTATACCGTCGGTATGATCCGGTATGCCGTCGGTATGCCGGTTTTGTAAACAGAAACTTTCTGTGAACAAAAACCGGTATACCGTCGGTATACTCCGGTATACCGTCGGTATGCCGCTTATCCACCAAAAATGATCCTGGGCTTATTTCTGCCCTAGCTTTCGATTTTGCCATCCATTTCTTGTGTTTACAATTATTCCTAAGACTCATTACAGACTCCAGATATACTTAGACAGGTGCAGGCTTCTTCAGAGTCTTGAAATGATGATGGCATGGCTTAGCTTCTTCCTTTGAAAGGTGCTGGCTTTTCCCTTGGCGGCAGCTGTCCAAAGATATCCAGTTTGTAAAAACTGAATACCTTTCGGGGGCTTCGCCCCCGAACCCCCGACGAGGGGCGCTGCCCCCTCGACCCCCGTCCGCTGACCGGGCAGCGGAACCCCCGGTGCGTGGCTCCAGAGATGTCGTCGGGTGGTTCAGAGAAATCTTGTGGGATCCATCGTCTTTGGCCCACCATGATTTCTTCATTGCATATGTCCACATTGATCTTGCTTATTGCTTTTCTGCATGTACATGTTAGACGAACAAAGCAATATACATAGTAGCAAGTATGATAAGTTAAATGCACATCAGGACAATGCTGAGTTTAAGTATAATTGCTAAGGTGATAGCATAAATGTTAGTGATATCATAATGATTTAAACTTAATTGAATGACCACAATCAAAAACATAGTTTTGATTTTGGCAACCCGATTAATTTTAAGATAGAAAAGCTCATATCACTAATATGTAAACCAATAGGCACATATCACCAAAGATATAAGTATAAGTAGAAATGCTATAGCGATAGTGTGAAGATAGTGATAATGAAATGCTAAACTTAACATATTAACCATATTCAAAAACATGATACAATCATTGGGCTAACAATCTCCCCCTTTTTGATTATGGCAAATCGGTTAAGTTTAGTATGGACACAATGGATGCATGTATCACTAATTTACAAAAGACATAAGCAGTATCACTAATAGCATACTACTTGGATTACTTATAAAAGCATACTTAAACTTACTTCTCCCCCTTTGACATGATCAAAAATAGGCTCCCCCGTACTAAGAGATAAAATAAAATCAATCTCAAGCATAGAAATCAGAGCATGGGGAACTTATAGACAATCATGATCAAGATATACTAATGAAAAACAATGGGAGAAGTGTGTAATGACAAGTGTATAAAACTACATACCAAATGTAGAGTACGAAATAGAAAATTGCTTGTCATAACACAATATGGTTGGTAAAACCAAAGGAATTTGAAAAACAAGAAATAAGTAGTTTACCAACTTGAAATCCAAGGAATAAATCCAAAACACAATAGGATATGAAATATTGCTCTAGTTTTGGAAGAGAACTATGAAATAAAGGATTTCAAACAAGAGCCATGAGGAATAGATAATTGCAACTAATAGATATCAATTGAGATATGAAATTAAATAAACTTGATACCAATTGAAAAGATATAAACTTGAAACATTGATCAAAGAAACCATTAATAATCATAATTGTCCACAAATAAATAGTGGAACAAAATAAAAGAATGATCAATGTAAAATATTGCAATTGATATAAAGTGATCTCATTATTTGCAAGATCTATATGCTTATCCAAGTTCATGCATTTGAACTCAATTACCTTATCATGCTATATGAATACCCTTTAGATAAACATGAAGGTAAAGGAGAAAAATACTTGAGAAGGAGAAATTCAGTCGACTTGAATGCTCCCCCTCAAAGTACTACCAAAGTAGATAAAAATCATGAATTTTGGATAAGTCCTCAACAAGGAAAGCCAAATCAATTAAGCATGAAAGAAAAGCCAAATCAACGAAAGCATAATATTCATCAAGATAAGATCTGAAAGTTAATATAAGCAAGATGACATATTTAATCCATATAAAAGAGAGAGATAAGTAATAAAGACACTTGCATACGCTCTCAAAAATCCTTCACAAATAAAAATATCATGACCTCAATCAATAGGATATGAAATAGAAGAAAATATGAGTCCATGATTAACTAGATATACGACATACGGGAGGTAAATGAATTGAAGCAATTTATTTGCTCCCCCTCAAAATATGCGTATCTAGTTCCAAAGCACTTATAGCATAAAAGTAGATAATATAAAGATCTAGGGGTAAATCAACTAAGGATTTCTCCCCCTTGCTCGATGCATATAAGGCTACAATATCGTCAAAAGACGAAAAATATCATCTTTAGTCAAGAAGAGATAACCAATTAATAGCCACTAAAGATGAGAAATCAAAAGAATATTCCAATAAAGCACATATAATCAAAAGATGGCATACATTAGTCTATATAGAAGAATCTCATATTTAAATATGATAGATCAATGTATGTAATCCTTTGAGAAAATGTCATCATGAAAAAGAATAAAGTCAATTAAGAACAATTATGATGATAGACATAATATAGCTCAAAAATAAAATAAAAATGAAACTCAAACATCATGTGCATGATTATCTAATTAAGAAATAATCAACCAATTTATTGCTTTGCATGGATTAGATATGTTTTATCGCATATGTACCCATCAACCTGATAATATCCAAACTTTGCTACTTCTAAATGAAAGACCAATAAAGTTCAAATAGCAAAGGTCATATGTGATAAACCATGAGTAGTCAACGTAGAGTAATAAACTAACTTGACATTTACAAAATTAGATAGTTTAGGACTACTCAATCATTAGGATCATTCATAAAGGAAACAAATGAATAAATATGATCTAATGAATCTCATCAAGAGAAAATCACAAGTCCAAAAAAAAATCTCACACATTAACATGGAAAAGAGTCAATCTCATTTAAATAATTACAAACATAATTAAGAAGAGATGTAAATGATAATACGATGAAAACATGACTCAAAAGTGAGAGAAATTTAAGAGATACATGCCAATGACTAATAAGGAAGGAGACTTAAAGAAAGGAATCACAAACCTCCAAGAGAAACAAGATCTAATCAAGAATTTGTAAAACTAGTTTTTAGAGAACAAACATATGTATCTAAAATAGGATACAAAATACATTTAGAAGAATCACAGATCTTGTATATGTAAACTAGCATATGATATATAGATTGAAAAGAAAAATAATGGCTAGAGGAGTGAAAGTGAACCAAAATTATATAGCTTAATAATATATCACAAATAAGCAAACTATATAATCCAAATCGGATTAATGAGGGAAGCCATTAACAAGATAAATGTGCTCATTAAATCTTAAGTCACTAACACTAAAAATACTTGCTTAAGCAAAGAGTTCTCATATAAGTATAATACATTTTGAATGATCAAAATGATTTTTTAGACTCTTTACTAAGCAAGGATAAGAGCATAAGATGATAAATAAATGAATTAGACTCTTATCAAGTATAGGCCAAAAGAGATACTCATAAAAACATAATAAAATAAATCTCTTTGCCAAGTATTGAGATTAACCCAAGATAATGAATGATAGATCGATCTAGAGAACGCAAAATATTATAACCATTATAAAATAAGTGTATTCTCTAGAAATCGAAAATCTCAACACAAAAGCTCAAACCATAGTAGCTAAAGTCATGAGAAATATGATGTAACAATTACAGGTATTCTCATGTGCTACAAAAACATCATTGGGCAACAATAATTAAAAAAAAAGCATAAACCCAGCAAAGAAAGATCATTAAGATCAAGAAAGCTAAATGTGCTAAAGATAGTAAGAATCATTTTCAAAAGCTTTTCATAGTGCACCATAGTAGATATATAGATGATATAGATTTGAAAATGTGCACTAAAAACGGAGGTTAATATAAAAACAAGACAAAGCACAAAACCTTGTGATTCTTAAAAGAACTTCCATAAATAGTCAAGTGCAATACATAAACAAATATTTTTTCTCACCATCCCAACTTAAAGATATAAAACAAATGAATATCAAAAGCTAGGAAACATATATATATATATATATATATATGAAACTATATATATATCACGAATAGGCATACATAAAAAGATCAAAAATCAATTAAGAACATGTATCCATAATACCAACCAAAAAGTCAAGAAGATATCATCAAAAGAAGACTTTAAGGAAGAAGCTAATTGATTCAAAAAGATATCCACAAATTTGATCAACAGAATCAATAGCTAGAGTATGAGTTAAGCACAAGTTTGAAGGTAACAAGTATATTTAAATACTCTTCAAGTCAATATAAAACTTTCGCTTAACTCATATGCCCACATAAAGATATTTATACAAAAATATATAAACATAAGAAATACATGATCTACATGTAAATAGAAATTTAATGAATATAGTCATGTATCCTTAATGAATATTTGAAAAACTATCACAAATTTAAAAGCATGTATAAATAAACTTCATTAGGCAAAGACATAATTGATTCTCAAGAAGATAATCAAGGTAAAGTATGAAAATCAATAATGAATATATTATGTAAGCACAAGATTAAAATGGAAGTATAAGTGTATACTTGTCAAGTGATAAGAAGCTTGTGCTAAACATAAATATTCGCAAATACCGATTTAAAGTAAATAAGACACATTAAATACAAACCGGCAAGAAATAATTATATCAAAAACTTTTAAAGACGGAGAGTTAAAATCATATTAACTCAAATCAAAACCAAGCTCCTATGGACTAGAGTGATATACATGCTTTATAAATAAAGATAAGAATAACAAGCATGCATAAATTAAATGTGTCACACTTAATAGAAAATGAGTGATAAACTACAAGTGTGAACTAAACATTTAAGCTAAGTAACTAGTCATGCTAGATAAAAGAAATAATAGAATTAACTAAGCATGCTAGTATTATATCTCACATTGATTTATACAATAAGCAACTAAGGATATCAATGTGAGCTAGTAGCAAAACATCAAGAGAAACATGCTAGATTCTACTAATATAAACCATTAAAAGAGAATCGTTTAGCATGTTACCAAAGTGGCTCTAGTGGCCACACTTGTGTTGGTGCAATTGCTTGGAAGATGACCTTTGAGCTTTGCAACCACCAACACGCTCCTCGGTGCTATGTCCCGATATAAGAAGCTCCACCTACAACATTAGGCGAAGACTTTGGTATCCAAATAAACTTGGATCCACATTTATTAGCTTTAGGGACCCATATAGCACTTACTCTAGCATTGGTAGTGAAGGTCCTACGAATAGGACATGTAAAGCTCATGTGTCCAATGCGAGAGCAATAGAAGCATCTAATGCTAGTGTGTGCACATGTATCAGAATGAGCATGGTTATGAACATGTGACATACTAGAATGATGAATGTCTCTAGAGTGAGCATGCATGGATTTGGTCTTAAGAATATCATGTTCTAATATCAAATCATCATGCATACAAGTAAGAGAATCAAATTTAACATTTAAAGCATTATTCTCTTTTTCAAATAAAACAATTCTAGAAATAAAATCATCATTTTGTCTCTTTAAAGAGTCAATAGAAGAATCATGCAAATGATTTAACTCATGAGTTTGCCTCTTAAGATCTTCTATTGATGAGGAAAGAGATTTGATTTTCAAAATTAAAGCCTCATTCAAACTCTTTAAAGAAACACAAGATGAGTTTTGAGAATCAAGTCGGGATAATAAAACATTGTTTTCATTTCTCAAAAACTCATTTGCTTCTTCTAAATGAATAACCTTTTCAGAAAGTTCTTCATTTGTAGAATGAAGGTTGTCAAGAATCTCTAAGGATTGTTTAGCCATGGCTTTCCACTTAGAGCATTTCTTGCATTTAGAAGAAACATGATTGTCTATGCTACTAGAAGTAAGACCCTCTTTATCGGAGGAGGAGTAGGAGGAATACGATGCCATAGAGAAAATAACAAGGATCTACTCTAAGGATGTTAAGCCTAACAATAGAGTCCTTGCTCTGATACCAATTGTAGGAACCCTAGAGGGGGGTGAATAGGGTCAAGCTAACTAATCAAGCACTTAGCACAAGCTAATTGGCAATTTAAAGATATAAGTACAAGAGAAGAAGCAAACATAATACCGACACCCGATGTATCCTGGTATCCTCCTAAGAGGCAGTCCAGTCCCGGAACTCTCTCCGGCTTTAATCCACTATTTGAGCAAATAGTTACACACGAGTTTGGATCCGAAGAACTCGCCAACTTCTTACACAAGAGCTTTAATCCGAAGGGCTCTCCGACTTCAACCGAGAGTTTGGATACGAAGACTCCCCAACTTCAATCGAGAGTTTGGATACGAAGACTCTCCAACTTCAACCTTTCACAATAGGTTTTGATCTCCTTATACAATAGGATGAAGATCTCACTTTTCAACTCAATAACTCTAACACAATTTATAGATGGCAAATGAAGGCTTTGTAGAGTTGTATGTGGATAAGCTTTGGTGGTTTAGAAATTTTTAGGCTCAAAGCATCAACCTTGAATGAAGGGGTTCAAGGCTATTTATAACCAAAGCTTGAAAAGAAGCCAAAGGCAACTTTTCAGTCACGAACCGGCATACCGCCGGTATGATCCGGCATACCGGCGGTATACCGGTCTGGAATTGCAACGGCTAGAAATAGAGCCGTTGGGATCATTAATTGCTGGAAATCCGACCGTTGGAATTTCAACGTTTCGGAAGCGGTATACCGTCGGTATGATCCGGTATGCCGTCGGTATGCCGGTTTTGTAAACAGAAACTTTCTGTGAACAAAAACCGGTATACCGTCGGTATACTCCGGTATACCGTCGGTATGCCGCTTATCCACCAAAAATGATCCTGGGCTTATTTCTGCCCTAGCTTTCGATTTTGCCATCCATTTCTTGTGTTTACAATTATTCCTAAGACTCATTACAGACTCCAGATATACTTAGACAGGTGCAGGCTTCTTCAGAGTCTTGAAATGATGATGGCATGGCTTGGCTTCTTCCTTTGAAAGGTGCTGGCTTTTCCCTTGGCGGCAGCTGTCCAAAGATATCCAGTTTGTAAAAACTGAATACCTTTCGGGGGCTTCGCCCCCGAACCCCCGACGAGGGGCGCTGCCCCCTCGACCCCCGTCCGCTGACCGGGCAGCAGAACCCCCGGTGCGTGGCTCCAGAGATGTCGTCGGGTGGTTCAGAGAAATCTTGTGGGATCCATCGTCTTTGGCCCACCATAATTTCTTCATTGCATATGTCCACATTGATCTTGCTTATTGCTTTTCTGCATGTACATGTTAGACGAACAAAGCAATATACATAGTAGCAAGTATGATAAGTTAAATGCACATCAGGACAATGCTGAGTTTAAGTATAATTGCTAAGGTGATAGCATAAATGTTAGTGATATCATAATGATTTAAACTTAATTGAATGACCACAATCAAAAACATAGTTTTGATTTTGGCAACCCGATTAATTTTAAGATAGAAAAGCTCATATCACTAATATGTAAACCAATAGGCACATATCACCAAAGATATAAGTATAAGTAGAAATGCTATAGCGATAGTGTGAAGATAGTGATAATGAAATGCTAAACTTAATATATTAACCATATTCAAAAACATGATACAATCATTGGGCTAACAATGTGAGGGTTTACCGAATGGATGTCTTAATCAGTACTCGTCCTTGATCTCTGTTCGTATCCTCTTAATCCCAGAAATCTTGACCTGATCACATGCTTGTATTGTTGATGACCTGGTCCTTCCTTATTGTTCCCTATGTCGTCTTCTTCAGCGGCATTGTTTCTGGTCCTACCGATCGACAAGGCGGAGTACCTCCCGTGGACCAGCAGCAACCCAGAGATCAAGCCCAGCATTCGGAAGTAGCCTCTAGAGTCGTGTCTACTGGAGGAGAGCCACCAGTTCAGCCCGTCCAGCCTGCAGAGCCTGATGATGGTACTTAGGTAGGTCTCATCAGGACCTTGTTAGCTTCTCAGGATCGGCGAGGAGATGCCTTGCACCAGGCGGTGGCAGATGCTTTGACCAAGGGAGGTCATCAGGGGAACAACGCGGCCAACAGCTTCAAGCGCTTGAACCTTCTATTCTTCGATGGTAGTGAATATGATATCGCTGCTGATGCTTGGCTTCAGGATACATAGGTGATTCTAGAAGCAGCCAGGACTCCAGAAGACGAGAAGGTGGCCGTGGTGCGCCTGCAGTTATTAGATCTTGCCCGCAGCTGGTGGGCGTCGCAGGCCGTGGGATTAGTGGCCCATATTGCTTGGGCAGTATTCAGAGAGAGATTCCAGAGCAATTATTTTGATGTTGTAGCTCGGTACGATCTACAAACGAGGTTCACCAATCTGAAGTAGATGGGCAGGACGGTCGACGGATATGCGGCCAAGTTCTCCAGGCTTAGTCGGTTTTCTTCCACCTTGGTGGCGACCGAGTTCGATAGAGCCCAGCGGTTCCAACAGTGGCTCCATATCGAGATTCTGTTGGCGGTGGAGCAGTTTAAGCATCAGATTTTTGATGCAGTATTGAGGGCAGCCAGGAGGCATGAGTATACCTCCCAGAGGATCGTGGATAGGACCGGAGGTCGAAAGCGATCTCACGACCAGATGAATCAGTCTTCAGTACCAGTCCCGGCAGCTAGGGCTTTGACCATTGGAGCTCCGAGGTAGACGGCCTCAGTGACGTCGGTTCAGCATCCAGCTCCGACGCACCCTCAGCAGCAGAAGCAGAAGCAGTCTTCCGCAATGGGTTGCACTCATTGTGGGAAGCCGGGGCATATGGTATCAGAGTGTCACAGAGCACAGGGATTATGCTTGGTTGGTGGTGCCCCGGACCACAGGGTTGGGAACTGCCCGAACTGGGGGAGTTTATCTTCACCAGCCTTATCTAGTCCTTCAGTTAGAGGACCAGCACCAGTCCAGCAGCAGCTACAGTACCCGTTCCCGATGCCATTACCGACGTAGGCCCAGGCATTCCAGCAGCAGAGACCGCAGCAGTATGCCCAAGCCCAAGCCCTGATCCAGAGCAGACAGAAAAGTTTTCAGCAGAGGGGACCCGCACCCAGAGGACATAGTCAAGTGCTGGCTTTTACCATAGGAGAGGAAGGATTAGCACCAGGAGAGGTAGTGGCAGGTACTATTATCGTCAACTCCTTTCCAGCTTCAGCTTTATTTGATTCTGGTGCCTCGCATTCATTTATGTCTGTACGATTCGCGACACGGATAGGACTGGAGCCCGAGTCGTTATCAGTAAGGCTCAATATACTTACTGGTAATGGTCTTGTAGGAGTAGATAGAGTATTTTCCTCGTATCGAATCATAGTTAGCGGTAGAGAATTCCCCGCTAGATTGATAGAGTTCCCGATGGCCGATTATGATGTGGTCTTAAGGATGGATTGGTTGAGAGACCAGTATGCTAGGATAGACTGCCATATTGGCAGGGGTGTTTTTAGCATTCCCGGTGAGGCAGAGTTTTCCTTCTTCCAAGGCAAAGTTGAACCTTCTCCTCCAGTGTTACGGATGACAGTAGCAGCAGTGCAGTTACCTCAGATAGTTGAGGAGTTTTCAGATGTTTTTCCAGAAGAGCTTCCAGGGATGCCGCCGGAGCGAGAGATCGAGTTCACCATAAACTTGATCCCAGGGACAGCCCCAGTGTTAGAGAGAGTCTACAGGATGGCACCGTCAGAATTGGAGATATTGTACAAGATGATTGAAGAACTCAGGACCAAGGGATTCATTCATGCTAATGGATCGCCTTGGGGAGCCCCGATGCTTCTTGTGAAAAAGAAGGATGGTACATCCAGATTATGTGTTGACTATCGTACCTTGAACTCAATGACAATCAAGAACAGATACCCTCTCCCGAGGATAGATGACTTGTTTGATCAGCTCAAGGGGGCAGCAGTATTCTTGAAGATTGATTTGCGGTCAGGATATCATCAGATCAGAGTCAGAGAGCAGGACATCTCGAAGGCAGCTTTTAGATCAAGATATGGGCATTGGGAGTTTCTTGTTATACAATTTGGAGCAACCAATATGCCGACTGTATTCATGGACCTCATGAATCGCATCTTTATGCCTTACTTGGATCAGTTCGTGATTGTGTTCCTAGACGACATCCTAGTCTACAGTAAGAGTGTAGCGGAGCATGAGCAGCATCTCCGAGTTGTCCTCCAGATTCTCAGAGAGTACCAGTTGTATGCCAAGTTTAGTAAATGCGAGTTCTGGTTTGATCACATTTCGTACTTGGGTCATATCATCACCAGAGGAGGAGTGGAAGTGGATCCCCAGAAGATCGTGGCCATTAAGTCATGGCCAATACCCAGCACAGTTACAGAAGTTCGCAGTTTCCTTGGCTTAGCTGGCTACTATCGGCGATTTGTTTCAGACTTTGCTCGAATTTTGGCGCCATTGACCCAGTTGACCCGCAAGGATGTACAGTGTCACGACCCGCACCCTGTGTAGGGGCACGAGAAGTGGGTACGTCCAGCCTACACCGCAGTATCGGCGGTAGAACGCTGTCCTAGGTTGCTAACTAATCTCATGCAGTGTATATAATGTACTTGCCAAGATCTCAACTCCGAGAGGAAGACAAGTAAAAGATATGATATACTCAATCACAATCTAAGCACGATAAGATAACACAGAAATCTAGATACCAACTAACAACAACAGAAATTTAAACTACTAAAATAATAACAACATGATCTCAAACAAAACTCTAATACAACTCAATATCTCAAGTTTAATACAACAAGCTCAAAACATGAAAGCTAAGTAAGTCTACTAGCTAATCTCCTGAATCACTCCTGAGAGTCGGAGCCAAAGGTAGCTAATCCCTCGCCAGGTCCATGGTAAGAAGGGCATGTGTCGTCAGGGGTATCATCTGTAATATTTTCAACAGGTCCAATCAGGACAGGAACGAGCACATCTCATCTAGAAATCCCAAGTAAATGACAAAGACTATAAAGCAGTTTTTAGACAGTTATATAGATGAGCATGGCAGTTTTATACAGGTAAAGATGTAGAGAAACAGTGAGGGTACAAGGAAAGTAAAGTAACTAACAAGAGAAGAAATCATGGCAAAGAAGACTGTAGTAAACTAGCTGAACTAGAATAACATGGTATAAGTCCAGGCAGTATAAAAGGTAATCCCAGTGTGAGTCCAGTCCATATAATCCAATACTAGATGATTCCAGTACAAGATGAGTCCAGTAAAATGAGTCCAGAAGTGATCCATGATTCCAGGGTAAGTCCAGACTATACTCTAACAGTGTGTTTTAAAATACTGAGATCGACATGTAAACGGCTAGGGGTAATCAGGCACATCGCACACTCGGCCAAGTGTGGGATGGCTAGCATTCCAGAATAGTTCCAAGGGAGGTGGTTCCAGATTTTAGGTATGTTCACATGTCTACTCAAGTATTTCCCCGCCCACAAATGAATCCATAATCCAACACTACAACCAGTATGAGTCCAGCCAATGATTCCAGAAATGATTCCAGTAGGGTGATGCCAGTAGTGATTCCAGATATAGAGGCCAGACATAAATAAATGAGTGTCGCATGTAATGGATCCAACAATACCAATCGTGTTTGTACAGAGAATCATATATAGCTATCTAGAACTGAAATACATTAAATGACAAGTAATGAAAGAACTATCAGAGAATGTACTCGCCTGACACTCTGGAAAGAGTAGTGTAATATCAGATGTTTGTACCAGGGTCACAATGTCCTAGAATAGAGTAATACAGTTATGACATGTCCAAAATGAAGGTAAATGAAATCTACAATGCAATCTATATGAATTCTAAGCCAATCTAGGTCAAAGTCAAACTTGGTCAACTCTACAGTCAAACTAAGTCAATTAGAGTCAATCAAGGTCAAACAAGTCAAGGTTAGTCAAATCTAGGTTAAAGTCAACTCCTGGTCAACACTCTAATCAAACTAGTCAAATACTAGTCAACATGATCAATCTGGGTCAAGTCTAGGTCAAACTTAGACCAACTAAGGTTTTGGTCAAACAAAGACCAGTCAGTCAGGTAAGTAAGCCAGGGGTCAACTATTTAAGTCGAATTCTATAAGGTTACTTAACTAACCATAGGCTAACCTGTCTTAGGATACCTAAGATACCATTCTACAAAGCTAAGGTATAACCAACTCCCTATACAAGTACATCACATATAAATATATATAGTACAACACCAAACTTAATCTTATAATCAAGCTAAACCATAGTCTAACTCAATCAAGACTCAACTCTAAGTATCCTACTTAACCCCATACATATCTTCACTCTACATAGGGCTATCTATATAACCAAGTCATAAATAATACCCTTATATAGGTCAAAGTCTAAACCAACTAGTCAATAGTCTAGGGTTTAGTCAAACTTAGGTCACCAAGTCATTTAGAGTCCATCCAAACTATTTCTAGGTCAATTTGGTTAAGGTTTGACCTATAGTTGACTTTGGTCAACCATGGTCAACCTTGTAGTCAACTAGGCCCAATAGGCCTAAGGTCAAGTCTAGACTCATGGGTCATGGGCCATAGGCTATCTCTATAGCCCATAGGCTAGTAACCTAGGTCAATGGTCATAGGGTTCATAGGTTTATACCTACAATAGAATCTATACAATATATATATAACCTATATATAAAGGGTCACTATGTAATATACCCATAACCCCACATATATATATAAACATATATATACACTAATATATATCTATAACATATATACATACATAATGTATATGTATAATATACCTAATATATATTATATACAATATATATATAGAGAGAGAAGGAGAGAGAGAGACATAGAATGAGAGAGAAGAGAGAAAGTGAAAGAGAGAGAGACATAGACAGTGAGAGAGAGGGTGAAATAGAAAGCAGGAAGGGGAGTGTCTCAGATTTCCTGTGACAGGAAATGCTCCCCACACACACACACAGATAACATATATACATACATATGTATACACACACACAACTACACCTATACACTACCAATTACCCTCAAATCTCACCCACACACACACATACACATATACAACATGTTAACCTAATAATAACATAGCATTATATGCAAAAATCATCATAAAAATACAATCAAAATTCATTTTTGCAAAATCTGGGAAAATTACAGGAACTGAGAACAGAGAATGGGGGTATTTTGAATTTGAAACCCTAAACATTGCTAAGATCCCAAATGGGTGGTTGGTAAACCTAGGGTTAGGTGTCTTCTAGTGTCCTAGGTGCCTTAGACACGACCACGACACGACACAACGTGTCCGTGGGTCAAATACAGAATCGGGTAAAATTTTAGGGCTGTGTCAGGCTAGTGTTCCTGTGTCTCGTACTCACGACACAGGACACGTGGGATCTCGTGCACCTAGGGGTAGGTTCGCCTAGGGGTCTACTAGGTATCCCAAAACCTAATTCGTGTCCAAGTGTGTCCGTGTCCGAGTTACACGCACGTATCAGTGCGTGTTCTGTGTGCGTGTCAGAACAGTGTGTGATCAGTGCGAGTGGATTTTCTCCCTCGACACGACACCAGCGTGTCTGAAACTTTGGGAGGGGTGTGTCAGACACTGCCCCGACCCTCAGACCAAGTTTCAAGTGTCCACGTCGCGTGTCGTGTCCGCTAGGAGCCCCGAGTAGCAGGGGAGCTACACAGTGGCTCGTGCACGTGTCGTGCAGTGAGGACGGGGCCTCGTGTGCCTCACACGTGGCACGTGGGGCCACGTGCTCGTGTCAGTGGGTCGGCCTAGGGTCTAGGTTCGTGTCCGTGTCACTGCATCGTGTCCACAACATGTGTGGATACGAAACAAGGTGTCAAACACCTACGTGTTTCCAGTGTAAACAGTGTGTGTCAGTGAGTGTAAACCCAGTGAGTTCGTGTCCGATTTGGACACGAACAGTGTTCTGTTTTGTGCTCAGACCTAGGAAAATGTGTCCTACCCTAAAATGAGGTCAGTGAATTAGGGTTAGGGTTAGCAAGGTCTAGGCTAGGTTTTTGTTCAAAAAGTTTTGCAAAAACAGTAAGTCCTCTTCTTTGAGGCATTTCACCAAACACAGGTTTTCAAACATGGATACGTGTCCGATACGGACACCAAACCGACTCTAACCTTCACCAAATTTTACCCACAGTACCCTAGTACCTAGATGCATGCATACATGAAGAAAAATCAGAGTTTTAACTAAGTTTAAGAGCATTTACCTATTGATGCAATTTCCAAGGAAAACTCAATAAGAGGGGGGGGTGTGTCCTGTCCACTTGTTGGTGTCCAAGTCCTTGTGTCCAGCTTGCTAGCCTCCTTTAGCACCCTCTAGGTTGTAGGAACCCAATGCAAAAGACTAGGAGTGATTTGGTTCAATTTTGAGGAAGTTAGGAAGGTTTGAAGAAAAGGAAATTTTTGTAGGCTTAAATTCATGTAAAATGAATCATGAATGACACAATGGGTTATATAGGAAGGTGTAGGGCTAGGGGGGGTACCCTATGGCCGGCCAAGGCAAGGGGAGGGGGTGTCCTTGGCTTTCCTTCAAGGTTAAGACAAAGACTTTTGGTGCTAAAGGCTTGATCTTTTGAGTGTTTTAAGCAAAATATCTAAAATGTAATATCTAGATATTTTCCCTACTTAACCCATGACTAATATCTACCCCCTTATCATTCTAGGTTAGTAACTAACCTCTAGATTAGTGCTAAACTAGGTTAGGGACTAACATGACACTAATCAAATAATTAATTAATAATAAATCTCATAAATCCAAATAATTCCAAATAAATCCTAGAAAATTACCAAAATACCCTTTAGGCCAAAAAGCCCTAATTTGATGTTCTAAGCCTATGGCTAAGCTCACATGATCATGGTTAGTCTCTAGGTTAAGGAATAGCTAGGGTTTACACTAGAGTTTATTAGTAAAATCACAAAGTCACAAGTCATGACTTAGGAATTGGTTTAACCTAACTAAAATCACCAGAAAATCATACCATGACTAAAACACCATTAATAAATAATAAAAATAATAAATTTTCAAAAATCCCCAATTTTCAGAAAACAGGGTGTTACATACAGTTTGCTTGGACAGCAGAGTATCAGGATTCTTTTGAGAAGTTGAAGCGAGGCTTGATGACGGCTCCTATTCTCACGCTTCCAGATGGGATCGGGGGATTCTCAGTATATTGTGATGCTTCGGGCAGAGGCTTAGGATGTGTTCTGATGCAGCATGGGAATGTAATAGCTTATGTATTACGACAACTTCGTTATCATGAAAGGAATTACCCAACCCATGACTTGGAGCTGGCAGCAGTAGTATTTGTACTTAAGTTATGGAGGAACTACTTGTATGGAGATAGGGTGGAGATTTTCACCGACCACAAGAGCCTAAAGTATGTTTTCATCCAGAAGGATCTTAACATGCGTCAGAGGAGGTGGCTAGAGCTACTTGTGGATTATGATGTCAACTTGCAGTATCATCCCGGGAAGGCCAACGTTGTTGCAGATGCATTGAGCAGGAGAGCCGGAGTTTATTTTCTAACAGCACAACCTGAGCTGTTAGCAGATCTTCAGAAGATGGGCATAGAAGTTATCCTTCCTACCAGTGTGGCATTGATGGCCACTATGCGAGTTCAGTCCAGTATAGTCGAGAGGATCCGGATAGTGCAATCAGCCGATTCTAAGCTTCAGCGGCTTAGAACAGAATATGAGGCAAGACGTAGACCCGAGTTATGCATTCATGAAGATGGTACACTTCGGTATGGTAAACGTCTTTGTGTACCTAGTGGTGATATCAGACAGGAGATCATGATAGAAGCTTACAGTTCTCAGTATTCGGTTCATTCCTGAGGTACGAAGATGTACCGTAATATTCGTCAGCACTTCTGGTGGAATGGCATGAAGAAGAAGATTGCCTGGTTTGTCTTTCGATGTTTGGTTTGCCAACAAGTTAAAGCTGAACATCAGAGGCCCGCTGGACTTCTTCAGCCATTGTCGATTCCAGACTGGAAGTGGGAGCATATAACCATGGATTTCATAACTAGATTGCCTAGATCCCCAGCTGGTAGAGATGCTATTTGGGTTGTTATAGACAGGCTCACGAAGGTGGCTCACTTCCTCCCGTTCAGAGTTGGTCAGTCGACGGCTCAGCTAGCGGAGATGTACCTCAGGCAGATTGTCAGATTGCATGGGGTGTCTGTCAGTATCACCTCGGACCAAGATTTAAGATTTATGTTACACTTTTGGCATAGCCTGCAAGAGAATTTGGGGAGTCGCCTCCGGTTCAGCTCAGCTTATCACCTACAGGCAGATGGTCAGTCGGAATGCACGATCCAGACTCTTGAGGACATGTTGAGATCTTGTACGCTCGACTTCGGTGGTTCGTAGGAAGATCACTTGTACCTGGTAGAGTTCTCGTACAACAACAGTTTCCAGGCAAGCATCAAGATGGCACCGTTCGAGGCACTATATGGTAGGAAGTGCCGATCCCCGCTAGCATGGGATGATGTTGGAGAGAGGCAATTGCTAGGTCCGAAAATGATTGCTCAGACAGTTGAAGTGGTTAGAAGAGTCAGAGATCATCTTCGAGTTACCCAAGATCGCCAGCGCCATTTGGCCGATTCTTATCGGCACCCTCTTAAGTTTTCTGTCGATGACCATGTATTCCTGAGGATTTCACCTAACCATGGCGTCATTCGTTTCGGCGTACGAGGAAGGCTTAGTCCTAGGTATATAGGACCGTTTAATATTCTGGAGCGAGTAGGAGATGTGTCATATCGTCTCACTCTTCTGCCGTCGTTACGTGAGGTGCATGACGTATTTCATGTATCCCAACTACGACGGTATATCTCGGACCCGAGTCTTATCCTGGATCATTCGGAATTGGTTGTTGGTACCAACCTTTCGTATGAGGAAAAGCCCGTATCTATATTGGACCGGAGAGAGAAGATACTCAAGAACAAGACTATTAGCTTAGTCTGTGTTGCTTGGGGTCATCACTCTTTGGGTGAGTCAACGTAGGAGCGTGAGGATGATATCCGATCATGATATCCCGACCTGTTTGACTCGTAAGGTATAATGTCTTCCTTATGCCTTATGCTTTCAAATTCCTTGCTTGAATGAATGACTGCATGATAGACTGCTTATTATCGCTTGCCTGTAATTAGTATAGCTTGTCCTTGCTGCTCTAGCCTCTTAATTAAATTTCGAGGACGGAATTATTTTAGGTGGGTAGAGTTGTTATGCCCGTAGCTCGTATTACGTATTATGGAGTACGTGTACGTATCTTGACTCGTATGGCATGTTTCCTTGCATGATATATTTGGGCATTCTATTCTTGGTTCGATTTGACTTGGCTTGGTTTGCTTTGGGTTCATTATGAACCAAAAGAAAACCCCACCTACCACCACCCTCCTCATTTATAGCCGCCTAACGCTCTCTCTCTTCATTAATTCCCTCCATTATTTCTTCTTCTTCACCATTACTTCTTCACCTTCCAGGGAGAGAGCTTAGGCAAGTGCATCTTGCTTCATAGAGGAACTCCATTTTTATTGTTCCATTCTCTTCTTCACGAGATCATCGACGTGATGATTGACAACACCTGTGGCTTTGAGCGCATATCCTTTATGGATAGTTTCTCAGGCTATAACCAGATCAAGATGCTCCCTGAAGATGAGAAGCATACAGCATTCCGAACTCCAAAAAGGGTACACTGTTACACAGTAATACCTTTTGGGTTGAAGAATGTGGGAGCAACATACCAGCGAGCGATGAGCACTATATTTCTCAAGCATCTCCGGAAAACGGTGGAGTGTTACGTTGATGACATTGCCGTTAAGAGCAAGGATAAGTCCAACTACTTGGACGATCTACGAACAGTGTTCGATTTAATGCGAACGCATCAACTAAAGTTGAACTCGGCCTAGTCCTTCCTAGGCATTTCCAGCGGCAAGTTTTTGGGCTTTATCATCACAGCAAAGGGGATTCACATTGATCCGGAGAAGACTAAGGCAATTCTAGACATGGTTCCTCCAAGGAATCTCCGAGAGCTTCGAGGCCTGCAAGGACGCCTGACATACATCAGAAGGTTCATAGCGAATCTTTCTGGTAAATGTCAACCTTTTACCAAGTTAATGAAGAAAGGGGTCTTCTTTGTATGGACCAAAGAATGCCAAGGTGCGTTCGACGACATCAAAAAGTACCTAGTCCTTCTATACTGGTAGCACCGGTTGTGGGAAAGCCTTTTCTGCTATACGTCCGAGCTATGGACCATTCTCTTGGTGCCTTACTAGCTTAGAAGCGCAGTGAAGGCAACGAACAGGCAATATACTATCTCAGCAGAACCATGATTGGAGTCGAGCATAGGTAAACCTATTGAGAAAGGGTGCCTTGCTCTTCTCTTTGCCATCCAGAAGATGCGGCACTATGTGACCGGACAGACGATCCACGTCGTGTCCAGAATCAGTCCCCCCAGAGTCCTCATGACCAAGCCAGGGGCATTAAACTCACAATTAGTCACGTGGTGTAACACCCAGTTTTCCAGATGAGGGTAATTTTGAAATTTTGTAATTATAATTATTATTTATTGATAATTATTTCATATTATGATTTTTGGTGATTTTTAATCATTTTTAAACTATTTAAAATTATGACTTGTGATTTTGACATTTTACTATTGTTTGGTTTTAATTTCGAGGAATTTATCACCACCAGTTTTCAGGAACAGGGGTATTTTTGTCATTTTGTATTTTTGAAATATTTTTGAAATTTATTTTATTATTTATGATATTGTTTTGGGATTATTTGAGTCGGGTTCGAATTTCAGCTCAATCCGACTTGAAACGGGGACCCGGGGGTAGTGTTGACTCTAGTGGGACCCACACACTAGTTAGGCATGGCCCATATGATATTAATTTTAGTCCACATGATAGAAATATTTTAGTTAGAGGTTAGACTAATTATTATGGATAAGGTTAGTGTGATTAGAGACTTTAGAATGACTAATTTAGCCCCAACCAATTAGCCCTTTCCTAATACTCATAGAATAGGTTAGTGGGAGCATTTTGGACCTTACCATAATAGGACAAATAGCCCCATATGGCCAGCCACTTTGGGAGAGTATAGGCTCCAGTTCATTTCATTATTCTCATCCACACTCTCTCTCTTGTTCTTCCCCAAATTCCTAGAGAGCAATCCCTAGCAATTTCTCCACCAAATCCTTCCATTTCACCACCAAATCTTTTTCTTTCCTTCTCCAATCTAGCCAAGGAGGAAGCTACCCAAGTTTGGGAGGATTCGGAGCTCGTTCGTGTCCTTTTGGAATCTCTACGTGTCGGTGTTGCTCCGGGAAGGCTTTTCTTCGATTCGATCTACCGGGAGGTATAAATTCCTTCTTCTTTTCATTTCCTCATGCATATAGGTCTATTTTGAACCCATAGGAATGACCCCCATGGTTGTATCTCCATTTGTGTCCATTTCATGTCCATTTGGAGGTCATAGGAGTGTCCTTTGTGTTGTGGTTGTGTCCATGTGGGAAAATCCCAAATTTGGACACACTATGTGTTGTTGTTATGTATGAATGAATTATTACTTGTTTAATCTCATATTTTTGTATTGGAGATGTGTTCTATAGTGTCTCATATATATATATTAGTGTAGAGAGTGAGTTCTTGATATATTATGTTATATACTTGTGTTCTTTTGTCTCAAACTACCTAAATCCGTCATGATTTTTATCCACGTTTTTAATTTCAATTCTAATTTAGAAATGTCATAACTTCTAGCTCAAAGTTTGGTTTAATCTTCCGTTTTTTTAAAAGAAGCGTATTGAAGTTAGCTTTCCAAAAACATGTATTAATAGGCCTAATTCTTTCTGTAACTTTCTGGAGAATTATTTGAGTGTTAGCTGTACGAAAGACAAACGCGTTCTCGGTGTTTTAGCGATTCCGGGAGTTTTCGGAAACGAAAACGCGATCCGTTTGAAGTTTCGGAAAGCTAACACATAGATATATAACATACTTTAATCCTAAATTTTAATTCATGCTAAGATGGTACAGTATTGATTATTAGTAGGAGTTACTATTCGGCATATGCATCTTGTGCACCCTTGTGTGTAATATAATGTTCTATTTGATTTTAACCCATGTTAATGTATATACATTATGTAATTAAATAGAGAATGCAAGCATGAGTAAATGGTTAAATAAATGATGTATGAGGTGTAAGTATCCTATCTAATGTAAGCATGTATAAGTATGGCTTTTGATGAATATGTAGGTTCCATAGTATGTAATATATGGTGCATATAGTGGTGCAAGAGAATAAATGAATGATGAATGAATGCAAGCATAAATGTAATGTAATAATAGATGTAATGCATGATATGTTAGATGAATGAAATGATATATATATATATATGATATATATATATATGATATATATCCTCTTTACATTAATGTATATATATATGGTTGAATGCAAGCATGTAGGAATGCAATTAATGTAATGTATGTAAGCAATACATAAATGCATGAATGAAAGAATGATATACAATGCATGCATGAAAGTATATAATGAATGCTAGATATAAATGCAAGGTATATATGTAATGATAGATATGAATGCATAATGTATAAATATTGTAAATGCAATATCAGATTTCATATGTAGACATAGAACCAATGCATAGCTGATATTTAGATTGAATGTTAGTTCATTTTAGGTTGTTCGAACATTGAACTGTCCATGTAAGCATATATACCTTCCTTTTTCTATTGCCAAGCCAATTTTAGTTTTCAATATAGTGGAATGTCTATGAATGTAATGTTAACCTTCAACCCCTTAATTCGAAATGTTAGTTAATTTCAGTATTAGACGATGCATGAGCTGTGTGCATATGAGATGTTGACTTAATGGCAGATTTCAGATAACATGGTTCATTTTATGTGGTTAGTTACACCAGTTTATGGGATATCTCACTTTAGTTTATATGTAAATATGGAACTAAACTGAGAATGAACTTCACCCTCTGTACAAGGACACCCCACTCTGTATCAACCACCCTGCCATGTAACCCTTCTCTAAATGATTGCTATAATATATATAGACTTATGTAAAGTATAGATGCATGTTAGTTATAACTTAAATAGTCTCTACTCTAATGTATATAGATGTATACTTGTAGCCATGCATGTTAAGTAAAATACATGTGTAATGTAGATGGGTTAGCCTTGTGCCATGTGTAGTGTAAACTCATAACTAGTATTGATTTCTCTTTTCATGTACACCTCCATGTTCACACACACACATAGCTTTAAATGTTAGTTCTTTTATCTTATACATATATATATATATATATATATATATATATATATATATATATATATATAATATCGAATATGCATGATAGTGATGTATCTTGATGTGTGACTTGTGTTGGCTTGTATAGCCTTGTGATTGGTGTGTGATTGCTAGACTAGGCTTGGTTAGGCCTAGTGAGACTTATTAGACTTGCTGGGGTTAGGAGTGGCCTAGTTGACTGGTGTAGTTGACTGGAGTTGACCAAGTATTGACTTTAGTCTATTTTGTCCTAGACAGCATACAGACGCATCGTAGATTACATTTACCATCCTATGTATACATCTTGACTTGTGTTGCTCTAACTAGGAGTCAGGTACCTTATCTCGGACAGTACATTTACTTCAGACATTCAGATACCAGGCGAGTACATTCTCTGACCGTTTCATACTTGTCTGGATTTACATTCTTGCTCTAGATTACTGTACTTGATGCTGACACGATTGTTATCACGAATTGGTACTATATGGATCTCCTTTTGGGATGTTATCCTCTTGTATTCACTAGATACATATTGTGATGTGCGTTTTACTTCCATATTGTATTTATTGAATACCTATATCCTTGTATACTCCTTGTGCATATTGTACTCTCAGTATCACATGAGTCCCAGGGATAGACCATTGTACACTATTGTATAACATTGTACAACTATTGTATAACATTGTACATCTATTGTATAATATTGTACATCTATTGTATAATATTGTACACTATTGTGCAAGATAACGTAACTGGAGTGGATCCTTGTGTATTGATTGGGGAGGGGGAGTAGAATTGGTTATGTACTCAAATCCTATTGTACAAGATTGTATAACTATTGTATATGTCTATTGTACACCCACGTACAATGGAGTTACCATTGCATTTTCCTAGACCGTTTACATAACCATATTGTACTCTAAATCACAGTAGGCTTACAGTTCTTACTTATCATATTTAGATATTTCCTGTTATCAAATCTCTACTATTTTTCATATACTTCTTTCTTTCAGCGTTTCATGTACCTTACTCTATTGCATGCTTTATATTTCCTAACATGATATAAACTGCGTGAGATATTTTGTGCTCGCTTCCGTCCTGACTGGACCAGTTGAAAATTTTACAGAGGATGATGAGGAACCCTGCACCATTACTTGGAGTTTGTCTAGTTGACACTTGCGACCTGGACCCCTGGGGAGGTTCAGGCAGCTGCTCAGGATGATACCTTATATAGTGTAGATAGCTTAGACTGTCCTTTCTTTTCATGTTTAGCTGTTGTCTTATTTTCAGAGTTGTATATTTTAGAGATGTGGAGACTTTGTTATTTCTTTCTGCTGTACCTCAGTTGAGGATTTCTTATCTATTTTCCATCATGCTACATTCTACCTTAGATTGTGATTGAGTTGTACCTCTGTGTTGGCCTCCTTATGGAGAGTATTCATATTATGTTAGTTATAGTTCATAACCTAGAACAGCGTTCTACCGCCGACACTGCGACGTAGGCTGGGCGTTGTTACGCTCTCGTACCCTCACAGTGGGTGCAGGTCGTGACACGTGGGCAATCCTTCTGACTCCCTATGCTGTGGTGTTCGTCCCGCAGAAGGCAGTCAAAGGCCAAGCGCTGGCAGATTTCCTGGCAGCATACCCTGTACCAGAGACATCAAAACTCTACGACGACATCGCAGATAAAGTTCTAGAGTCTAATGCTGTCTTAGACAACTCGGTTTGGCGCATATTCTTCGATGGTGCTTCAAGAACAGGACCAACGGACGATATCATCGCAGGAGTTGGGATCGTCCTCATCACCCCCGATGACCTAGTCATCAATCGCGCATATTCTCTCATGGAGTCATGCACCAACAATGTTACAGAGTATAACACTCTCATCATTGGGCTCCAACTCGCTAAACAGCTGGAGGTTGACTACATCGAGGCCTATGGAGACTCGAAATTAATCATCAGCCAGCTTCGAGGGTAGTATAAGGTTCGACATGAAGACCTGATCCCCTACCACCAGGCAGCGATCGACATCATCTCCACATTCACAGGGTTCTTTATAGAACACATGTCGTGCCTATAGAACTTAGAGGCCGACGCTCTAGCCGGCCTCACCGCTTCTCTGGTTGCCTCCGTTGGATCCCAATATGCCATTACAGTGATAGAAGGAGAGCTAGTTTGTTCGAAGAATGCTCTACGTACATGTCAAATCTATCCAGTACAAGTAGACACTGATATGGACATTCGAAACTGGCGATTCCTATTTATAGACTATGCAGTCTATGAATCATGCCTGAAGACCCAAATGAAGCGGCCTCCGTCAGGAGATGCTTACTCTGATTCTTCTACAATACTGCCACCAAAATAATGTATTGTCGTTCATACGACGGACTCCTCTTGCATTGTTTGTCCAGACAGAAGCGCAAGAGGCACTCCGGAAGGCGCATGATGGAACCTGCGGATCCCATAATCCTGGCCCTAAGTTACAATATCGGTTGTGCCGTATGGGCTATGATTGGCCCACCATGATGGCATATACCGTAGATTACAAAAAGAAGTGTCGGGCATGTCAGTTTCATGCTGACTTCATCCATCGACCTTCGGAATATCTATACCCCACGGTGGCTGCTTGGCCATTTGAGGTATGGGGAATGGACATCGTCGAGCCGATCAGCCCGCCCTCCTTCAAAGGACACCGGTTTATCCTCACCATCACTGACTATTTCTCTAAATGGGCGAAAGCGGTACCACTGGTAGAAGTGAAAACCTCCAACGTGATCAGCTTTATCAAGCATCATGTCATTTATCGCTTCGGAGTTCCTAGAAAGATTGTCCATGACAATGGCCCCCAATTTGTGAGCCACGTATTCCATCGATTCTGCGATAAGAACCAGATACAGAATGTGGCATCAACGGCTTACAATCTTGCGGCTAATGGACTAGCCGAGGCATTCAACAAAACTATTGTCAAACTGCTCAAGAAAGTCATCTCTTCTAACAAACGCGATTGGAATGAGAGGTTGGGCGAATGACTATGGGCTTACCGTACGGCCGTACGGCCGTTCGGACACCTACGGGCAGCACACCATTCTCTCTTGTCTGTGGGAGCGAAGCAGTGCTCCCCCTGGAGATCCAAATCCTATCCTTACGGGTAGCTATCACCAACCAGCTGACTGACGAAGACAATCAGCGCCAACGGCTACAAGAGTTATAGGCGTTGGACGAAAAATGCCTACTAGCGCAGCAAAGGATCGAGATTTACCAAGCTCGTATTTTCGGGACCTTTAACAAAAAGGTTCGAAAATGAACGTTCCAAGTGGACGACCTCATCTTAGCAGTTCGAAGATCGATGGTGATGACTCACAAAATGGCAGAAAAAGTTTGAACCCAAGTGGGAGGGACCGTTCGTCATAGAGACGGTGTATTCCAACGGTGCTTACCGTCTGGCCAAATCTAATGGTGACTTAATCATGATGCCAATCAATGGCAAGTTCCTGAAGAAATACTATGTATGAAGATAAGCAATACCAGCGAAAGCCCTCACGCTCCAGTAGGTGCTCATAGAGCCATGCCACGTCAACAAAAGAAGACAAGATGCTTCATTCACCCTCAAAACGACATAGGTTCAGAAAAAGGTCATGATAAACGTTCGCGAGAAATGAGGGGTCATTATCAAAACTTAAGGAAGCGACGGCTTGAGGTATTTAATGCTAAAGCCCAAGCATGACGTCAGCCTGGCAGCAGACCTGATGGGCATTTCCCTACAAAGAAACACGTGTCATGCTTCTTTTCAGAGTATTCCGAGCTTGACTCAAGTTCAGGACACTTTAAAGGGGGTCTTGTAGAAGCATAAAAAAGTGCAGGGTGACACAAGGTGCAGATGGGTACTCTCACTACCCATCCATCTTCACAAAGGTGTCGATGACGAATGGCGCAGGTTGGTGTTCTCGCTACCAACCCAGCTTCACAGAAGCGCATGCGGTCATGTACGCCAACAGAAAAGACAAACTCACAAAAAATAGATGAAAAGTTCAAGAAAAGTTCTTTTTATTAAATCATAGCTACAATAGTCTATTACAGATTCATCACGATTACATAGAAGAAGACTTCCTACTTGCAAGGATCTGTTACAAAGTATTTGTGATTACATATGCTGAACTAAAAACTCCTACAGATCAACAATGGGGTTCATCTTTACAATGTAATCGTCATGAGAAGAGGGACTGTAGATAGAAGATGTGAATACAGTCGCCATCAAAGTCTGTCACCACAGCACCCGCCCCTCAGACGCGCATCTCTCCCTGAAGCAGCTATTGGTTTGAGCGAGAATTCAGTCTACAGCACGACAAGAGGCCCTTTTCAAAAGTGCATCAGCTTCTGAGGATCTTCCAGTCTAACAAAAGTGCACAGCCACCAATGAGCAGGGCAGAGCACAACTTGCGGTACTTTATGATGGCAACCAGACTGTACTCGATCGTCAAGACCTCCAAAATATCGCTCAGGTTCAAACTCCCTATGAAAAGTGTTCCAGCACATCCCGAAGCTCATCAGCAGTTCTTCTACAAAGGCACAACTCCTTTGAACAAAGGGATCCTCAACAAAAATTCGACTTAGGCAAGGCCAACGGCCGCTCGAAGCTAAGTCTGGATACAGCATGGAGTTGAAGGATAAAAAGAGGAAGACGTAACTCTTCGAAAGAAAATCCCCCTTTATATAGGGCGGGAGTGGTCCAAGACATAGTCCACGGGGCCGTTGGTCAAAATTCCTACATCAATGGGATGAACCTAGGACTCAGCATGATGAACCTTATTAAATGGGTTCATTCGACTAAGTCTTAGACCATTAAAAGACCCCTTGAAATTCCTCAAGTAACGGTGGCAATTAAAATGGAGTCGTTCCTTAAAGAGCTGTCATTAATTGCTCTTAAAAAAGACTTCAAAGCCAGCTTCTTCAAACCAGAAGCGCAGCTACAATCCGGCGCCAGCAGGAGACGCAGACTGGTGATGACTTCACATCATCCCAGCTTCAATGGTGTAGACCTCTGCTTTGACCCAGAAGCTTAACCCCCTTCATCAAAGACTTGGAAAACACCATTGCATCCAACACAAGTCCGTCTGCCGCTCCAAAAGCATAGTAACCTCATTAGCCTGAAGCATAGCCTACTTGTCGCCCTAAAGTAAAGTGACTCTACTACTCGAAATACAGCCTACTCGTCGCTCAAACGCACAGAGGTTTTGTCATCTTCGAAACATAGTCCACTCATCGCCTGAAAGCGCAGAGGCTCCGTTGTCTCCAGGAGAACAGTCTACTTATCGCACCAGAAGCGCAGCAACACTAAGACCTCGCTAGAGGTGCAAGTTGCATGGTCCCAACCAATTGGTTTGTTTAAACTGCCACTCTCAAAGATAGGACAGAGGTTGATCATATTGATAAGTGCAAATATCTTATCAATTGGTTTAAAACTCAGATAAGGACAAAATTTGCTCTTTTGATAAAGGTCGTATCAAGTTGGTTTGTTTAAATTGATCGTCTCCTGAAAATCAAACAGTATCCTACTCTGAGATAAAATCCAAGATCTACTCAGCTTCATCTAAACAGATGATTCCCAGCAATAGACATGCACCATGTGTCTTCTCCTTCGGCTATTTTAATAACCACCCGAGATCTCGATAGTAGAAAATCTCGACGTCCGCCACATGTCAGCTCAGCAGAAGCCCACACCATACAATGACAGTAGATTCCTTCATATCTCAAATCTGAGTGCACATCGCATATCTACCCTTTTTCCCTATAAATAGAAGAAGTTTTCCCTTCAACAAGAGAAGGAGAAGGACACATACAGAGAGAAAAGAAGCAGAAGGCAAAAGGCAGAGCTTCGAAGTCTTCAACTCCAGAATCCTCTTAATCGGTAACCCTAGAGTTCCATCAAAGGTACCAGAAAGCCAAAACAAGTCCAACTCGTCGTCAGATCGTCAACGGAGTAAAAGAGCCGTTGTAGTGTTCGATCTCCACTGTTACGCTTTTCCAGAATTCTTGTACTTAGATTTCCTCGCATAGGAATCGATTGTACCTTTTTTCAAGTTCAATAAACAAAAAGTTCGTATAACCTTTTGTGATGTCGAATACCATGCTTCCATGCTTTCATATTTTACCTTGTTCACCTATGATTAAAAATCCATGATTACTAGTTGGACGCAAAATACCTTAGTATATATGTGATCAAAACCCGTACTCCATGCTACCGTGTCTGATAGCTAATCATACACCACACTTAAGATTGAGCCTGACCATGTAGATCCCTCAGCCCGATCACATATAGAATGTGGTATTACAAATACACTTAGTGTAGTAATGACTTATGTATTTTGTATTGATTACGTCATATGCTTTAATTTTATGCCATAATTATTCTTACTCATGTTTCTATATTCTTCAGGTCATGATTACCGTTTATTCAATTTTGTTCTCTTACTCTATTACATGTTATATAGTTTCTATCATGTTATAAATAGTAGATCATGTATTGTACTTTTTTCAATCGTGACTGAATAAACATTTTTAGGCGATGACTTAGAGAACTGGTGCCCACTTACTATAGCACACCTGAGGCTGATTACAGCATAGCTGAGATGTAGGAGATAATATAGCATGCATACCACTGGAGGATGCTTAGTTTAGCTTAGCCTTTACTTTCTATCGATTAGATTTCTGATGTCAGAACTTTATTAAGATGTACTCTATTCTGAGGATGCTTGTATCTTACTTTCTGTGTTGGACTCTATGGACTTATCATTTCTATTTATATGTACCTGTTAGCACTTATGATTGAGTTAGATCTTGTTATCATGATTTATATTATGTTGATTGAATTGGATATACTTGAGGATTATACAGCGTACTACCGTCGACACTGCATCGTAGGCTGGATGTGTTTTTGCGTATTCATGCATGAACTTCTGTGTGCGGATCGTGACACCAAGTGAGCGCAAGATCAAAGAGTTGTAGGCCCGCCGCCTTTAACCTTCAGGTTCTCAAGAATCTGAGCTACCTACAAGATCCTCTCCATATCCTCAAGCCACTTATTTGCATAAATGATACCCTTGTACCCTTGAACTCTCGGGTATATATCTTCTTGAAATTAGAGATGGTACCCCATTTTTGCTGCTGAGAGGGCTGCTACGTAGTAACCCTCTCCATGGTCTCCAGTGCTACCTGGTGAGCACTCTCCATGCCCTCATTCATCAACTCAGTCTGGGCTTTGTGTGCCTCAGCCTGCACTCTCTGAGCCTCAGTCTAATTCTTCTGAGCATCCACCATGTCTTGGATAAGTTCAAATAGTTGTGCCCCATCATTGGGCATGCCTCCAGAAAAAAAATAGTGGTGAAGGAGGTAGACCCTCTAAGGAAAATGGATCAGTCCCATGAGCTGAAACAATCCCCTAGACTGGTACAGTCTTCTGAAACAGTACAATCTTATGAACTGGTGTAATCTCCTGAATTGGTACAGTCTCTTGAACCGATGGAGGTACAGGAATAACATCAGTAGCTCCTCGAAGAGCCGGTCGAGAAGTCACTGACCTCTCAGAAGCAGAAGCTGCTACAACTACTCCCGAACCATGAGCCTCGATCACTGGTGCCATCATGAGGACAGATTGATACAAGAAGAAGTCAATATGGCATAAGATATCAAAGAAGGACAGATATTGAGAAAGATAGCAATCATTTCAAGAATGGAGTTAAAGATAGCATATTCAAAGTTGAACAGAAATCCTAGTTGTGATTGAGTATTCCCTACATCTTCTAGTAATTCATGTCCTATTACAGGCTCATAATAGTACCACTAAACCTAAGTACTACTACGACATTCTCACTAATTGTGAAGCTTGACCTGCATGGACCACCATAAAAATGTGTCACGATCCGCACCCGAAAATAGGGCATAAGTCGTGGGTACATCCAGCCTATGTCGCAGCATCGACAGTATAAAGCTGTCAAAACCCAAATACTATCCCATTCACACAATAATGTATGATCATCACAAACATAATAATATGAATCCAGTGATATAAATAATATGAGATCTATAACTCAATCACATCAACTAAGATATAAGAGTTCTAAGATATGCATAAATCATAATCCAGAGTCAAGACATAATCCAAAAAATCCAAAGAATTACCAAATTCCTAAATATAATATATACAGCCCAAGTATGTAATTTCGGATACAAATTCGGATCAGAATCTATGAATGTCAACTAGTCTAGAGCTAAACATCCTCTGCTGGCATCGCAGTGTAACACCCAGTTTTTCAGATGAGGGTAATTTTGAAATTTTGTAATTATTATTATTGATATTTATTTTACATTATAATTTTTGGTGATTTTTAATCATTTTTAAACTATTTAAAAACTGTTTTAAGTCATGACTTGTGATTTTGATGTGTCACTAGTGAAACCCTAGAGACTGTCTGACTTAGAGCCTAACCATGTCATTAGGGATATTTAATTATCATTTTTAGCCTAGGGTTTACCTTGGAAAGGGTAAACGGGGTAAGTTAAGATAATGTCTAATTCTCAACATATGAGTTAAATACTTTAAGATATAGTTATAGTTAGGATTTTATGGTTGGTAATGGTTAGGAATAGTAGACTTAGACTAGTTTTGACCTCGGTTGACCACAGTTGACTATTTTGATTAAAAGTCAACTAAAAGTCAACCGTAGCCTAGTTTTGACTAGAACTTGACTGAAGTTGACCAATTGAACTAGTTTGACTAGAGTATTGACTTGGATTGACCCAGGGTTGACCAAGCTTGACTTGGACCTAGTTTGACCTAGACAGATGACCAGGTTTGACTTAGAGTTGACTTTGCCTAGATTGACCTAGAAATCATGTAGATTACATCGTAGACTTCATTTACCTTGTTTTAAACACATTATAACCTGTACTACTCTATTTAGGACATTGTGACTCCGATGTAGACATCTGATATTATACTACTCTTTTCAGAGTATCAGGCGAGTACATTCTCTGATAGTTCTCTCATTTATTATCAATTACTGTACTTCAGTTCTAGTTTGTTTTATGTGATTCTCTGTTTCCACACGTATGGATATTCTGGATTCATGTATGTGACACACTTACCATATTGTTTGGCCTCTATTACTGGAATCATTCTGGAATCATTACTAGTATCATCGTGTTTGGCTGGACTCTCTCGATTCTCATATCTTGTACTGGATTCACTTATATTGCGGGACGGGGAAATATTGAGTAAGGCATGTAGACATACCCCAAATCTGGAATTTCTCTACTGGAATCTACTGGAAGCATAGCCATCTCTCGCCTGATCAGTGAGAGATGTGCCTGATACCTACAGCCGTTTACATGTCGATCTCAGTATTTTAAAACACACTATTATATTGTAGCTGGTCTCACCTGGATTCTTGATCACTGACTAGAATCGTCTTGTACTGGATTCATCTTGTATAAGATTCGTCCCGTACTGGATTTACATAGGATTACACTTGGTTTATATTTACTGTCTGGACTTATCATGTTACTCTAGTTCAGCTAGATTTATTTTACAGTCTTCATTGCCATGATTCTGCTCTTATTATAGTTACTTACTTTCCTTGTATCTTATCTGTTTCTCTATACCATCACCTGCATATAAACTACCATGTTCATCAATAAAACTGTCTATAACTGCTTTATAGTTCTCTATCATTTACTTGGGTTTTCTTGATGAGTTGTACTCGTTCCTGTCCTGACTGGACCTGTTAAAAATTTTACAGATGATTGCCCAGAGGACACATGCCCTACATATTATGAACCAGGAGATGGCTTAGCTACCTATGGCCCCGACACTCAGGAGTGATTGGAGGATTAGCTAGTTGTCTTGTTTTAGCTTTCATGCTTTAGAACTTGAGTTGTAAATAAGTTAAGTTTTGTAGTTTGAGATTGTCTGAGATTATAGTATTAGTAGTTGGTTTATTGCTGTTATTTAGTTTTAGTTATAATCTTCTGTGTTATTATATCGTGCTTAGACTGTGATTGAGATTACATTATATCTATACTTGTCCTCCGTTCGGAGTTGAGATTTTGACAAATATATTGTATAATTGCGTGATTTGTTGGTTAGATAGTGACCTAGAACAGCGTTCTACCGTCGACACTGCAGCGTAGGCTGGACGTTGTTACGTTCTTGTACCCTCACAGTGGGTGCGGGTCGTGATACGTTTTTAGTGGTGGCCCATGCAGGTCGTGAGTCGCATTAGTGCGATGTCGTGGTAGTGCAATGATTAGTTGTACTGCTGCGCGCCTGCGATAGAAACTCAAGAATAGGCATAGTTGAGAGAGTACTCAATCACAGTTAGGACTACTTGAGAAGATTTCTGGGATGACCCTTGAGAATCTCATTATAAACTATCTCGAAATTCGATTATAACAGTATCTGTCTATCTTCCTTGTTCATCGTTGAATTTGATTCTTGGTATTCACTATTGACTTAATTTTCTACCAAGATAACATTATGGGCTAGGTTGTCTCAGTCATGGAATCTAGAGTCTTCTACAGCCATATTAGCTGGTTGGGCGATGAGATAGAGTCTGATTTTGGATATCTTTCTCGGGTGTGAGAATTTAAAGTTTTCGCAGCCAAGCTAGCGGCAATGCAAAAATTTTAAATACCATGATTATAGAGGTATGTACAATAGTTGTGGACTCTATGGATTATCGCAGTCATACTTATTGGTGTGACAAGGATTCTGGTAACATGATTCTGGATAGACGGGTATGATTAATAGATTGCAGAATTGTCACGACCCGCACCCACTGTGAGGGTACGAGAACGTAACTACGCCCAGCCTACGCCGCAGTGCCGACGGTAGAACGCTGTCCTAGGTCAATCATCTAACAATATAAAGGTACATGTACAGTATATACCCTCTAATTTGAGGTGACATAGCAATATACAGTCTCAATCACATCTAAGGCAGAATGATAAGATAAAAGATAGATAGATAGATACTGGAATAAAAGATCCACATGATACAATCAGAGAGAGTCTAAGTGCCTACTGCTATACAAATAGAACATCCATCTCAATACAAGTCTAATACAGAAAATGAAAGAGTATATATATACAATCCTGATCTCAGAAGACAGAAATAGTAAAATCCTAGGCTAGGGAGCCTCAGTCTCTAAGCTAGTGGATCAGGCTGGAAATCTGGGTCACACGAGCCATCTACAGCTGTCCCATAGAAGGTGTCTATACAGGCCTCATCCTCATCCTCTGTAATATTTTCAACAGGTCAAATCAGGACAGGAGCGAGTACAAAACATCTCACACAGTTCATATCAAGTTAGAAAATATAAAGCATACAATAGAGTGAGGTATATGAAACGCTGAAAGAAGAATGTATATGAAAACAGCAAAGATTTGATAATGAGAAATATCTATATATGATAAGTAAGAACTGTAGCAACATGTGATTTAGAGCACAATATGGTTATGTAAACGGGTTAGGTTATACAATAAAATGGGACTCCTTTGTACGTGGGTGTACAATGGACATATACAATTTCTTATACAATAGGATTGATCACATAACCACTTCTACTCTCCCTCCCCCAATCAATACACAAGGATCCAATTTAGTTATGTTACCTTATACACTGGCTTGTACAATGGCTTGTACAATGGCTTAATGTGATAATGAGAGTACAATATGCACAATGAGTGTACAATGATAAGGGGATTCAATAAATACAATATGTAAGTGAAACGCACATCACAATATATAATTAGTGAATACAAGGAGATAACATCTCTGAAGAAGATTCATATAGTACCAATCCGTCATAATGATCGTGTCAGCATCAAGTACAGTAATCTAGAGCAAGAATGTAAATCCAGACAAGTATGAAACGGTCAGAGAATGTACTCGCCTGATAACTGAATGTCTGAAGAGAATGTACTGCCTGAGGAGAGGTGTCTGGCTCCTATTAAGAACAGCACAAGTCACAACAAGTCCAGAATGGTAAAATGACGTTCTACTATGCACTCTACATGAGTCTAGGTCAAACTAGGCCAAAGTCAACTCTTGGTCAACCTAGAAGTCAAACTAGGTCAAACTAGGCTAATCAAGTCTCACTAGGCCTAACCAGCCTATTCTAGCAAGCACACATCATCACAAGCCTTACTAGTCTATCAACACACAATTTATAGGTGTATATACATAGGCTAATACAATCTATATTGGTAATACATTGCTTCCACACATTATATACATATACTATTTTAATATAAGCAACATTACATATATATATTACATTATAGGCAATATGCACATACATTATATATATATTACATATTCATCCAGCAATTTAGAGATATTATATATATACATATATTCATAGAGAAAGAGACGTGTGTGTGAACAACCAGTGTGTGGGTGATGAAGGGTAGTGTCAATGGGCATGTGCATGTGTGTGCCTACATGTGTATGTAGACTATTCAAAAATCAATAGAAAAAAGTGTGTGTATATCTTGTGTGTAAGACAATAGAAAACAGTGCGTTGAAAGTTCAAAACAGTGTGGTGACCACATGACAGTAATCATTGAAAATAATGTAGTGTACATGTGTACAGTGGTATAGGAAAACAGTGCAAACAATGTGGCATGATTCCTGGAAAAAATTAGTGAGTATGCTAACAGAAAAATAGAGAGTGATACCCTTGAAAACATGACAGTTTTAGGCTAAGCCTTGGGCTGATTTAAGGGGGTTTTAGGACAGCTATGTAGGGCTGTAGGGACTGGAATTGGAGGGCCAAATGGCTGTCAATGGGACAGCTAACATGGTGGTATTAAGAGGCAGGTTTGGACAGCCTTGTAGCTGTGTTCAAGGTTGTTCATAGGTTGATTTAGGACTGGAATGTGGAGCTAAACCTGGCAAATCTCCTCCTCCTTAAGCAGTGTAAACTGCTGCTACCAGGAAAGGCAAGCCAGGTCAGTCCAAAGCCAAACTTGAAACAACTCTAGTGTAGGGTCCCTCATATAATCCTTCCCTCTCTCTTAACCTCACATGCATATAGGTAAACTTCCTAGGATATCTAAATGAGATAACTCACAAGTCCAAACATAACCCAAACTCAGGTAAACTCATTACCTGTCATGAATACAAGCCCAAGATTCCAAATCAGTGAATCCTAGTGAATAGGAACATTCTCAGGAAAATAGGTTTCAGTTTATAGTGTCTCAGGAATTTGATTAAACAGTGTATCACATAATTAGTTAGATGCAAAGTGTGTGTGAATATGTGATTATGTGTAATAGAGTGTGTGTGAGGAATTATGTTGTGAGGGTGTGAGGAAAAATAGTGTGTCAATGTTCCAGTTTACATAGAGTAGTGTGTGTGTATAGACATATGGGTTCATATTTCATCACATGTTATAAGTGTATAAGAACTAATTCAACAAAACAGTGAGCAACAGTGAATTTAATCCCAGGATTTTGTATTCAGGGAAAAGAAAGTCTAAATGACAGTTCTCATTAAACTAACAGTGGGTTAACACAAAGCAAATGGATTTAACATGACAAATCTTACATTCAAATCAGTGTGCAATATGTGTATAAGTGAACAGTGTGCATGAGTGCAATTCAATGTGTGAGGTGGTCTCAGTTTTAGTTTCCCTGAAACTTGACTGGACACCCCACACCAAGTTGCAAAATATCGATTCATTGATTCCCTTAACTCCATACAAACACAACCACATATTCAATTATTAATAAGGTGAGTCAAATCACTGATATCTAACATCCTAAAGCAGGAAAGAAATCCAAAATCAGGAAAATACACATTCACCCACTTGGTATCAGGTTTTTTAGGGAAAATCATGGTTTCGAAATCAAATAACCATCAAAATTGCAATATAACCTACTCATCACTCATTACATATGTAGGTGGGTCTGAATTAAACATTTAATCAGCATTAAACCAAGAAAAATGCAATTTAAAACCCAAGGAAAAATTGAACAGTGAAGTGGTGTCAGTGTGTATCAGTCCCATAGGGGATTCGATCGTTTGAACCCAAAATAATCATCAAACTTACAAATAAAAGGTTGGTAAATAAGTACCTATGTGTGCTCGTGTCTAGGGGTACTTCACGTATCCAAGGGACTGGACACAGTCGTGTCCAATAGCCAAAAACCACACGAGTCCCAAACTGGCTGAACCAGTGGAGTCAGTCGACCAAGGACATCGAGATTTCTCTCTCGATACCAAACGAGATCCCACGAAACTTGGGGAATGTCTTGACAGACATTGCCCCTAGCTCTCTATCGAATATCGTGTCCAAAGACACCACGTGGTGTCCACATTGTGACTCGGGTAGCAGGGCAACCCAACCCGGCTACTGTGCAGCATGTCCAAGGCTCCAAACGCGACACAAACTGACTCAAAATAAGCTCAGTCAAGAAGAAACTCATAAACGACATTAAAACAAACATTTCCATTCAAACACAAATTAAAAACAGTAAAGAAAATCCTATTGAGGCATTAGGTCGAACACCTCAATAATCTACTGATACATGTCTGATACGGACACGTATCCGACACAGGAAGGGGTCATCTCCTACCCGAAGCTAGAGGGGACCTAGGGCTATGCATCCATGATGATAAACCAATAGTTTAAATAGGGTTTAAGAGATTTACCAATGGGTTCTCCTCAAGCTCAAAAACTTCATTGAACAGCCCCTTCTACTGTAGCCCGAGCTCAAGGTGATCCCCAAATCAATATTCTACCTCTATGGACAGCAAGAGGGGGAAGGTTAGATCACATTGCAAAAGATTAGGGCTAAAAAAGATCAAAAATGGATGAACTATGGATTGGGGAAGGAGTCTATACCTCTCTTTCTTCAAGACTTGCAAGAATGATAAAAAAGAGACAAGAGTTCAACATGAAGGTTTATATAGGGGAAAACTACTACATGGCTGGTCATCCTAGGGTTTAGTGCCCAATCTATGGCTCTCAATCTCCCACTAAGGATCTATGGTCCATATGGATTCTAGGTTTTAGCTATACTAACTCAAGACTATGACTAATCCTAGTCATGACTAGTCAAGTCATAAATCATGGCTAACCAACCTTAGTCAATGCTAACATGACCATCAACTTAACCAAGGCCAATATAGGTTAGTCCAATCTATTAGGGTAGGTCCTTCTAGGTTAGGCTAATCACATCACTTACCAAGCAATTATTCACATACATTCAATAAGTTCTAACAAATCCTATTAAATTAAATAAATCCCCAAAATTACCAAACTACCCTCTAGGCTAAAATGTACTAAATGGAAACTCTACTCACATGGTTAGGCTCCCAAGGTCATGGTTAGTTTACTGGTCAAGTAGTCTCTAGGGCTACACTAAAGGAACACCAAAATCATAAGTCATGATTTAAAATAGTTTCTAATGATTAAAATCCCTAAAAATTACATCATGATTTAAATATAATTATTAAAAGACTAAAATTATAAAATTTCAAAATTACCCTCTATTGGAAAAACTGGGTGTTACAGGTCTACCCACCTTAGAAAAATTTCGTCCTCGAAATTAAAATGGTAGTAGTCCTTCTAGGTCAAACACCCCCACAATCAAAGTCTCAAACATACCGTCAGATAATCATATGCGTCTGTCCAAAATCATGATACTCAGAATCTTCGTCGTACTAGTAAGCAAGGCTACGATAATCACAGAGTCCTCGACTAAGGCACATACTTCTAGAATCATGGTATTTAAGATTTTCACGTTGCCGCATGCTTGGCAGCGAAAACCTTAAATTCCCACACCCGAGAAATACGTCCTAAATCTAACTATATGTCCTCACTATGCCAGCTAAACACGACCATCGAAGATTCTAGATTCTATAACTGGATGACCTAGCCCATATGATTCATCTCAGAAGAAAATCAAACATAACACAAAAACAACAAGACCGAATTGATCAACCAACAAGGAACAGAGAGAATCGAAGTTCAAGGCAATAATTGTAGAATTTGAATCAAGAACAAAAACTACAACTAGATCTCCAACGGCCTGAGCATCCTCGGCTGTCATGGCGAAAGCTCGCCCTGGCTGGCCTTCCATGGCCTGCTGCTGATGCTGTACGAACATCTCCTGCTGAGTCTGCAATGGTGGTCCCCTCTGCTACCCTGCCGGAGCCCTAGCTCCTGGTGCTATCTGAGCCAACAGTGTCAGGTTCTTGGGACACTCTCTATACTGATGCTCCGCTGAACCGTAAAGTAAACACATTTCCAGCCTCTTCCTGCAATCGTTCCACCAATGGCCTAGCTTCTTGCAGAAGTTGCACACAGTATTCTGCTGCTGCCTGGGTGCCTGCTGATACAGTACCTGTCTCTGTCCCTGATACTGAACAGGCCTCTGCTGCTGCTGCTAGAAGTGGACCATCGGCTGCCGATACTGCTGCTGAATCTATATATGAGGCCTCTTGGCCTGGCCTCCGCTGCTGCTGTCCCCAACTGGGTCTTGCCCCCTCTTGAGCCTCAGCTCAAGATTATCCTCTGCCAATAAGGCTCCCGTCAAGATCTCCTCAAAAGTGGCATCCCTGTTGCCCTTGGTCAGGGACTTGACCTCATTGACCAGACCCTTCCAGAACCTCTGGGCCTTCGCCGTCTCGCTCAAGCCCTCTACGAACCTGCCGAGGCGGCCAAACTCCCTTGCGTACTCCTCCACTGAAAGATTCCCCTGGACTAGGCTCTCGAACTGCGACTCCAAGGCTCTGAGTGCTGAATCTGGGAAGAACTTCTTCTTGAAGAAGCCCTTGAACTGCTCCCAAGTCTGCCCAGCTACCCCCACCCTGGGGTCTGACTGGTACCAGGTGCGAGCAAGATCTCGCATCCGGCTAGCTGCTGCCTATATCTGGAGATCTGCCGGTATCCGGGCCAGGCGGAAGATCTCCTCTATATGCTCGATCCACTCGTCATCATATAAAATCCCCTCCGTCCCCAGGAAGTCTCTGGGGCTCATCTTCTGGAACTGCTTTATCCCAGGTGTCTTCGGCTGCTGGACTACTGGTCGAGCTGCGACTGTCGTAATGGCCAGCTCTATTCCCCTTTCCTGTCGGGTCTGCTGCATCTCCATAAACTTCTGAAAGTACGCAAACATCTGTGCCGCGTCCACGTGTCCTGTAGGCGGCGGCTGCTGGAATGGTACCTCTGGGATGATTGGGTCCTGCCTCCGAACTGGTGAAGGCATACCCTCTGCTGCTGCTGCTGAAGTCCCAATATGAGCAGAGGTGGCAGGAGCTGAAGCCTCCCGACCCTGCTGAACTGGCTGAGAGGTAGCAGTCCCCTCTACAGTATCCCCATGAATGGTACGCTGTAACCGCGTCTCCACTATCCTGAAGACAGATCAAACAAGGTATCAATTGCTGAGAAAGAAGCGATAAGTCAAGGGAGGACAGTTTATTTCAAAAGAAAGTATTAAAGTAGCAAGGATTTTGATAACAAGAATCAGATTAAGAGCTTTTCCTAATGTGATTGAGTACCTCCAAAAATATCCTAATTCTACTGCAGGCTGTAGTGATACTCTAGTTCGAATACCACTACATAAACTAGACCTGCATGGGTCGCCACTAAAAACGTGTCACGACCTGCACCCACTGTGAGGGTACGAGAACGTAACTACGCCCAGCCTACGCCGCAGTGTCGGCGGTAAAATACTGTCCTAGGTCAATCTTCTGACAATATAAAGGTACCTGTACAGTATATACCCTCCGATTGGAGGTGACATAGCAATATACAGTCTCAATCACATCTAAGGCAGAATGATAAGATAAAAGATAGATAGATAGATACTGGAATAAAAGATCCACAGGATACAATCAGAGAGAGTCTAAGTGCCTACTGCTATACAAATAGAACATCTAGCTCAATACAAGTCTAATACTAAAAATAAAAGAGTATATATATACAATCCTGATCTCAGAAGATAGAAATAGTAAAATCCTAGGCTAGGGAGCCTCAGTCTCTAAGCTAGTGGATCAGGCTGGAAATCTGGGTCACACGAGCCATCTACAGCTGTCCCATAGAAGGTGTCTATGCAGGCCTCATCCTCATCCTCTGTAATATTTTCAACAGGTCCAGTCAGGACAGGAGCGAGCACAAAACATCTCACGCAGTTCATATCAAGTTAGAAAATATAAAGCATGCAATAGAGTAAGGTACATGAAACGCTGAAAGAAGAATGTATATGAAAACAGCAGAGATTTGATAATGAGAAATATCTATATATGATAAGTAAGAACTGTAGCAACATGTGATTTAGAGCACAATATGGTTATGTAAACGGGTTAGGTTATACAATAAAATGGGACTCCTTTGTACGTGGGTGTACAATGGACATATACAATTTCTTATACAATAGGATTGATCACATAACCACTTCTACTCTCCCTCCCCCAATCAATACACAAGGATCCAATTCAGTTATGTTACCTTATACAATGGCTTGTACAATGGCTCAATGTGATAATGAGAGTACAATATGCACAATGAGTGTACAATGATAAGGGTATTCAATAAATACAATATGTAAGTGAAACGCACATCACAATATATATTTAGTGAATACAAGGAGATAACATCTCAGAAGAAGATTCATATAGTACCAATCCGTGATAATGATCGTGTCAGTATCAAGTACAGTAATCTAGAGCAAAAATATAAATCCAGACAAGTATGAAACGGTCAGAGAATGTACTCGCCTGATAACTGAATGTCTGAAGAGAATGTACTGCCTGAGGAGAGGTGTCTGGCTCCTATTCAGAACAGCACAAGTCACAACAAATCCAGAATAGTAAAATAAAGTTCTACTATGCACTCTACATGAGTCTAGGTCAAACTAGGCCAAAGTCAACTCTTGGTCAACCTAGAAGTCAAACTAGGTCAAACTAGGCTAATCAAGTCTCACTAGGCCTAACCAGCCTATTCTAGCAAGCACACATCATCACAAGCCTTACTAGTCTATCAACACACAATTTATAGGTGTATATACATAGGCTAATACAATCTATATTGGTAATACATTGCTTCCACACATTATATACATATACTATTTTTATATAAGCAACATTACATATATATATTACATTATAGGCAATATGCACATACATTATATATATATATTACATATTCATCCAGCAATTTAGAGATATTATATATATACATATATTCATAGAGAGAGAGACGTGTGTGTGAACAACCAGTGTGTGGGTGATGAAGGGTAGTGTCAATGGGCATGTGCATGTGTGTGCCTAAATGTGTGTGTAGACTATTCAGAAATCAATAGAGAAAAGTGTGTGTATATCTTGTGTGTAAGACAATAGAAAACAGTGCATTGAAAGTTCAAAACAGTGTGGTGACCACATGACAGTAATCATTGAAAACAATGTAGTGTACATGTGTACAGTGGTATAGGAAAACAGTGCAAACAATGTGGCATGATTCCTGGAAAAAATCAGTGAGTATGCTAACAGAAAAACAGAGAGTGATACCCTGGAAAACATGACAGTTTTAGGCTAAGCCTTGGGCTGATTTAAGGAGGTTTTAGGACAGCTATGTAGGGCTGTAGGGACTAGAATTGGGGGGCCAAATGGCTGTCAATGGGACAGCTAACATGGTGGTATTAAGGGGCGGGTTTGGACAGCCTTGTAGCTGTGTTCAAGGCTGTTCATAGGTTGATTTAGGACTGGAATGTGGAGCTAAACCTGGCAAATCTCTCCCTCCTTAAGCAGTGTAAACTGCTGCTACCAGGAAAGGCAAGCCAGGTCAGCCTAAAGCCAAACTTGAAACAACTCTAGTGTAGGGTCCCTCATATAATCCTTCACTCTCTCTTAACCTCACATGTATATAGGTAAACTTCCTAGGATATCTAAATGAGATAACTCACAAGTCCAAACATAACCCAAACTCAGGTAAACTCATTACCTGTCATGAACGCAAGCCCAAGATTCCAAATCAGTGAATCCTAGTGAATAGAAACATTCTCAGGAAAATAGGTTTCAGTTTATAGTGTCTCAGGAATTTGATTAAACAGTGTATCACAGAATTAGTTAGATGCAAAGTGTGTATGAATATGTGATTATGTGTAATAGAGTGTGTGTGAGGAATTGTGTTGTGAGGGTGTGAGGAAAAATAGTGTATCAATGTTCCAATTTACATAGAGTAGTGGGTGTGTATAGACATATGGGTTCAGATTTCATCACAGGTTATAAGTGTGTAAGAACTAATTCAACAAAACAGTGAGCAGCAGTGAATTTAATCCCAGGATTTTGTATTCAGGGAAAAGAAAGTCTAAATAACAGTTCTCATTAAACTAACAGTGGGTTAACACAAAGCAAATGGATTTAACATGACAAATCTTACATTCAAATCAGTATGCAATATGTGTATAAGTGAACAGTGTGCATGAGTGCAATTCAATGTGTGAGGTGGTCTCAGTTTCAGTTTCCCTGAAACTTGACTGGATACCCCACACCAAGTTGCAAAATATCGATTCATTGATTCCCTTAACTCCATACAAACACAACCACATGTTTAATTATTAATACACATGTAGGTGAGTCAAATCACTGGTATCTAACATCCTAAAGCAGGAAAGAAATCCAAAATCAGGAAAATACACATTCACCCACTTGGTATCAGTCAAGTATCAGGTTTTTTAGGGAAAATCATGGTTTCGAAATCAAATAACCATCAAAATTGCAATCTAACCTACTCATCACTCATTACATATGTAGGTAGGTCTGAATTAAACATTTAATCAGCATTAAACCAAGAAAAATGCAATTTAAAACCCAAAGAAAAACTGAACAGTGAAGTGGTGTCAGTGTGTATCAGTCCCATAGGGGATTCGATCGTTTGAACCCAAAATAATCATCAAACTTACAAATAAAAGGTTGGTAAATAAGTACCTAGGTGTGCTCGTGTCTAGGGGCACTTCACGTATCCAAGGGACTGGACACAGTCTTGTCCAATAGCCAAAAACCACACGAGTCCCAAACTGGCTGAACCAGTGGGGTCAGTCGACCAAGGACATCGAGATTTCTCTCTCGATACCAAACGAGATCCTACGAAACTTGGAGAATGTCTTGACAGACATTGCCCCTAGCTCTCTATCGAATCTCGTGTCCAAAGACCCCACGTGGTGTCCACAGTGTGACTCGGGTAGCAGGGCAACCCAACCCGGCTACTGTGCAGCGTGTCCAAGGCTCCAAACGCGACACAAACTGACTCAAAATAAGCTCAGTCAAGAAGAAACTCATAAACGACATTAAAACAAACATTTACATTCAAACACAAATTAAAAACCGTGAAGAAAATCCTATTGAGGCATTAGGTCGAACACCTCAATAATATACTGATACGTGTCTGATACGGACACGTATCCGACACAGGAAGGGGTCATCTCCTACCCGAAGCTAGAAGGGACCTAGGGCTATGCATCCATGATGATAAACCAATAGTTTAAATAGGGTTTAAGAGATTTACCAATGGGTTCTCCTCAAGCTCAAAAACTTCACTGAACAGCCCCTTTTACTGTAGCCCGAGCTCAAGGTGATCCCCAAATCAGTATCTACCTCTATGGACAGCAAGAGGGGGAAGGTTAGATCACATTGCAAAAGATTAGGGCTAAAAAGGATCAAAAATAGATGAACTATGGATTGGGGAAGGAGTCTATACCTCTCTTTCTTCAAGACTTGCAAGAATGATAAAAAAGAGGCAAGAGTTCAACATGAAGGTTTATATAGGGGAAAAACTACTACATGGCTGGTCATCCTAGGGTTTAGTGCCCAATCTATGGCTCTCAATCTCCCACTAAGGATCTATGGTCCATATGGATTCTAGGTTTTAGCTATACTAACTCAAGACTATGACTAATCCTAGTTATGACTAGTCAAGTCATAATCATGGCTAACCAACCTTAGTCAATGTTAACATGACCATCAACTTAACCAAGGCCAATCTAGGTTAGTCCAATCTATTAGGGTAGGTCCTTCTAGGTTAGGCTAATCACATCACTTACCAAGCAATTATTCACATACATTCAATAAGTTCTAACAAATCCTATTAAATTAAATAAATCCCCAAAATTACCAAAGTACCCTCTAGGCTAAAATGTACTAAATGGAAACTCTACTCACATGGTTAGGCTCCCAACGTCATGGTTAGTTTACTGGTCAAGTAGTCTCTAGGGCTACACTAAAGGAACACCAAAATCATAAGTCATAATTTAAAATAGTTTAAAATAATCAAAATCACTAAAAATTACATCATGATTTAAATATCATTATTAAAAGACTAAAATTATAAAATTTCAAAATTACCCTCTATTGGAAAAACTGGGTGTTACAGGTCTACCCACCTTAGAAAAATTTCGTCCTCGAAATTAAAATGGTAGTAGTCCTTCTAGGTCAAACACCCCCACAATCAAAGTCTCAAACATACCGTCAGATAATCATATGCGTCAGTCCAAAATCATGATACTCAGAATCTTCGTCGTGCTAGTGAGCAAGGCTACGATAATCACAGAGTCCTCGACTAAGGCTCATACTTCTAGAATCATGGTATTTAAGATTTTTGCGTTGCCGCATGCTTGGCAGCAAAAACCTTAAATTCCCACACCCGAGAAATACGTCCTAAATCTGACTATATGTCCTCACTATGCCAGCTAAACACGACCATCAAAGATTCTAGATTCCATAACTGGGTGACCTAGCCCATATGATTCATCTCAGAAGAAAATCAAACATAACACAAAAACAACATGACCGAATTGATCAACCAACAAGGAACAGAGAGAATCGAAGTTCAAGGCAATAATTGTAGAATTTGAATCAAGAACGGAAACTGCAACTAGATCTCCAACGGCCTGAGCATCCTCGGCTGTCATGGCGAAAGCTCGTCCTGGCTGGCCTCCCCTGGCCTGCTGCTGATGCTGTACGAACCTCTCCTGCTGAGTCTGCAATGGTGGTCCCCTCTGCTGTCCTGCCGGAGCCCTAGCTCCTGGTGCTATCTGAGCCAACGGTGTCAGGTTCTTGGGACACTCTCTACACTGATGCTCCGCTGAACCGCAAAGTAAACACATTCCCAGCCTCTTCCTGCAATCGTTCCATCAATGGCCTGGCTTCTTGCAGAAGTTGCACACAGTGTTCTGCTGCTGCCTGGGTGCCTGCTGATACAGTACCTATCTCTGTCCCTGATGCTGAACAGGCCTCTGCTGCTGCTGCTGGAAGTGGACTATCGGCTGCTGATACTGCTGCTGAATCTATATGTGAGGCCTCTTGGCCTGGCCTCCGCTGCTGCTGTCCCCAACTGGGTCTTGCCCCCTCTTGAGCCTCGGCTCAAGATCATCCTCTGCCAATAAGGCTCCCGTCAAGATCTCCTCAAAAGTGGCATCCCTGTTGCCCTTGGTCAGGGACTTGACCTCCTTGACCAGACCCTTCCGGAACCTCTAGGCCTTCGCCGTCTCGCTCAAGCCCTCTACGAACCTACCGAGGCGGCCAAACTCCCCTGCGTACTCCTCTACTGAAAGACTCCCCTGGACTAGGCTCTCGAACTGCGACTCCAAGGCTCTGAGTGCTGAATGTGGGAAGAACTTCTTCTTGAAGAAGCCCTTGAATTGCTCCCAAGTCTGCCCAGCTACCCCCACCCTGGGGTCTGACTGGTACCAGGTGCGAGCAAGATCTCGCATCCGGCTAGCTGCTGCCTCTATCTGGAGATCTGTCGGTATTCGGGCCAGGCGGAAGATCTCCTCTATATGCTCGATCCACTCGTCAGCATATAAAATCCCCTCCGTCCCCAGGAAGTCTCTGGGGCTCATCTTCTGGAACTGCTCTATCCCAGGTGTCTTCGGCTGCTGGACTACTGGTCGAGCTGCGACTGTCGTAATGGCCAGCTCTATGCCCCTTTCCTGTCGGGTCTGCTGCATCTCCATAAACTTCTGAAAGTACGCAAACATCTGTGCCGCGTCCACGTGTCCTGTAGGCGGCGGCTGCTGGAATGGTACCTCTGGGATGACTGGGTCCTGCCTCCGAACTGGTGAAGGCATACCCTCTGCTGCTGCTGCTGAAGTCCCAATATGAGCAGAGGTGGCAGGAGCTGTAGCCTCCCGACCCTGCTGAACTGGCTGAGAGGTAGCAGTCCCCTCTACAGTATCCCCATGAATGGTACGCTGTAACCGCGTCTCCACTATCCTGAAGACAGATCAAACAAGGTATCAATTGCTGAGAAAGAAGCGATAAGTCAAGGAAGGACAGTATATTTCAAAAGAAAGTATTAAAGTAGCAAGGATTTTGATAACAAGAATCAGATTAAGAGCTTTTCCTAATGTGATTGAGTACCTCCAAAAATATCCTAATCCTACTGCAGGCTGCAGTGATACTCTAGTTCGAATACCACTACATAAACTCGACCTGCATGGGCCGCCACTAAAAATGTGTCACGACCCGCACCCACTGTGAGGGTACGAGAACGTAACTACACCCAGCCTACGCCGCAGTGTCGGCGGTAGAACGCTGTCCTAGGTCAATCATCTAACAATATAAAGGTACCTGTACAGTATATACCCTCCGATTGGAGGTGACATAGTAATATACAGTCTCAACCACATCTAAGGCAGAATGATAAGATAAAAGATAGATAGATAGATACTGGAATAAAAGATCCACAGGATACAATCAAAGAGAGTCTAAGTGCCTACTGCTATACAAATAGAACATCCAGCTCAATAGAAGTCTAATACTGAAAATAAAAGAGTATATATATACAATCCTGATCTCAGAAGACAGAAATAGTAAAATCCTAGGCTAGGGAGCCTCAGTCTCTAAGCTAGTGGATCAGGCTGGAAATCTGGGTCACACGAGCCATCTACAGCTGTCCCATAGAAGGTGTCTATGCAGGCCTCATCCTCATCCTCTGTAATATATTCAACAGGTCCAGTCAGGACAGGAGCGAGCACAAAACATCTCACACAGTTCATATCAAGTTAGAAAATATAAAGCATGCAATAGAGTAAGGTACATGAAACGCTGAAAGAAGAATGTATATGAAAACAGCAGAGATTTGATAATGGGAAATATCTATATATGATAAGTAAGAACTGTAGCAACATGTGATTTAGAGCACAATATGGTTATATAAACGGGTTAGGTTATACAATAAAATGGGACTCCTTTGTACGTGGGTGTACAATGGACATATACAATTTCTTATAAAATAGGATTGATCACATAACCACTTCTACTCTCCCTCCCCCAATCAATACACAAGGATCCAATTCAGTTATGTTACCTTATACAATGGCTTGTACAATGGCTTGTACAATGGCTCAATGTGATAATGAGAGTACAATATGCACAATGAGTGTACAATGATAAGGGTATTCAATAAATACAATATGTAAGTGAAACGCACATCATAATATGTATTTAGTGAATACAAAGAGATAACATCTCAGAAAAAGATTTATATAGTACCAATCCGTGATAATGATCGTGTCAGCATCAAGTACAGTAATCTAGAGCAAGAATGTAATCCAGACAAGTATGAAACGGTCAGAGAATGTACTCGCCTGATAACTGAATGTCTGAAGAGAATGTACTGCCTGAGGAGAGGTGTCTGGCTCCTATTAAGAACAGCACAAGTCACAACAAGTCCAGAATGGTAAAATGACGTTCTACTATGCACTCTACATGAGTCTAGGTCAAACTAGGCTAAAGTCAACTCTTGGTCAACCTAGAAGTCAAACTAGGTCAAACTAGGCTAATCAAGTCTCACTAGGCCTAACCAGCCTATTCTAGCAAGCACACATCATCACAAGCCTTACTAGTCTATCAACACACAATTTATAGGTGTATATACATAGGCTAATACAATCTATATTGGTAATACATTGCTTCCACACATTATATACATATACTATTTTAATATAAGCAACATTACATATATATATTACATTATAGGCAATATGCACATACATTATATATATTACATATTCATCCAACAATTTAGAGATATTATATATATACATATATTCATAGAGAAAGAGACGTGTGTGTGAACAACCAGTGTGTGGGTGATGAAGGGTAGTGTCAATGGGCATGTGCATGTGTGTGCCTACATGTGTATGTAGACTATTCAAAAATCAATAGAAAAAAGTGTGTGTATATCTTGTGTGTAAGACAATAGAAAACAGTGCATTGAAAGTTCAAAACAGTGTGGTGACCACATGACAGTTGTAACACCCTGTTTTCTGAAATTGGGGATTTTTGAAAAATTTATTATTTTTATTATTTATTAGTGGTATTTTAGTCATGGTATGATTTTCTGGTGATTTTAGTTAGATTAAACCATTTTCTAAGTCATGCTAAGTCATGACTTATGACTTTGTGATTTTGGTTAGTATAACTTAGTGTAAACCCTAGTTTTCTCTAACCTAGAAGTTGCCATGACCATGATAGCTTAGCCATAGGCTTAGAATATCAAATTTGGGGTTTTTGACCAAAAGGGTATTTTGGTAATTTTCTAGATTTAATTTGTGATTATGTGATTTAATATTATTTAATACTTGGTAGGTCTCATGATTAGTTCCTAACCTATCCTACCCTAAACTAGTAGTTAGCCCCTAACCTAGAATCATTAGGGTGATGTTTAGGTCATGGGTTAAAGTAGATAATATCTAGATATTTGCTTTATGGATATTTTGCACAAAACATGCAAAATATCACAACCCCTTTACCAAAAGTCCATTACTTAACCTAGAAGGAAGCCAAGGACACCCCCCCCCCATGTCTTGGCCGGCCAAGGGGTACCCCCCTAGCTGGTACACACTCCTATATAACCCCTTGGATTAATTCATGAAGAAATTACATGAAATTTAATCCACAAAAATTCCCTTTCCTTTCAACTTTCATAACTTGAGCTATTTTGATCCAAATTGACTCTAGTCTTTTGCATTGGAACCCTACAACATCTAGGGAGCTAAGGGAAGCAAGAAATCTAGAATTTGGGAGCTTGGGCATCGTCGAGTTCGAGATCACAACACCCTCTTTTCATTGATTTTCCTTGGAATTTCACCAATAGGTAAATATGTCCAACCTAGTCTAATTCCTGTTTTTATTCATAAATGCATTCATATAGGGATAACAATACTGTGGGTAAAGTTTGGTGGGATTTTGATGTGATTTGGTGTCCGTATCGGACACGTATCATGGGTTTAATATAGGTGTTTGGTTGAATGCCTCAAAGGAGAGGACTTCCAGTTTTTACAAAACTTTTTATACAAAAACCTAGTCCTAGGTTTCCTAACCCTAACCCTAGTCTTCTGCACTCAAACCAATGCGGTGTCCGTGTCCAAATTGGACGCGAACCCGACAGGACACACTGTGCACAAGTGCACAGTAATGCCCTGCTACCCGACACTAGTGTGCACAGCACAGACTACTTGGACACGTGTAACTCGACACAGACGAGGGGGCATTGTCTGCGAACATGCCCCCAAAGTCTCGTGTGGTGTCGTGTCGTGTCGAGTGAGAAAACTCACTCGCACTGGACACGCACTGGTCACGCACACACGCACAGACACCAACTTCGAGTGTCTCGTGTCGCACGGACACGACACGATGACACCTCGTAGTGACACGAGAGTGTAGCCCTATACGTGGCGTACACGTGGACACGAGCACGTGGTGCTTCGTGTCCTGTCGTGTGTACGACGCGTGTAACCGCGTGCACGACGTAGTCGTAACACGCGTGTATCAGTCGTGTTTTCACGACTGATACGCTGTTAGTTCTGTGTCCACGCGTGTCGTGGACACGTGTCAGGCTGTGGGATGTGTAGCCCTATGTGTGGGCTACACGTATGCACGACCACGAGACGTGTCGTGTCTCGTGGTGTGTCCACGAGTGCGTGGAATGCGTGCACGACGCTGTTTTCGTGTGCACGTATCAGTGCTTACCCGATGGACTGTTTTGGGTGTTTGGACACGTGAAAACGTGTCGTGGTGTCGTGTCAGTGTCTTGGGATCCTAGAGTATCTATGGGGTGTCAGTTACCAACCCTTGGTTGGGAGTCTTAGCTCGATTTAGTATGGGTAATTCGATTTTCCCCATTTCAGTGCACTGTGCACAGTTCACAGTTTTGGTTTATTTCCAGTTTTTGGAAATCGAATTTCGATTCGATTTGTTTATGTTTAATACATTAGACTAGTGTATTTTAGTGTGTAGATGTGAAGTGCATAGGTATTTGTGAGGGTAGGTCGAATTTGGGGAGATTTGGTTGTGTGTGTGTGAAGTTATATGTATATACATATATATGTATATGTGTTATGTATGTGTGTGTGTGGTTCTGGATTGGTTCCAGAATTCCTGGAACAAAACCCCTCCTTCTCACTGTCTTTCATTCCCTCTCTCTCATTCAGTCTCTCTCTCTTCTTCCCTCTCTATATATATATATATATATATGAGTTTATATATATAGGTATATATATATATATATTGATATATTATATATTTGTATTAGTTTTCATATAGTGATTATATATATATATGTATGTGGGTTTGTATTGTATATAGTATCCATATATGGGTATATGTAGATAGATATATATCTATATATAGATATACATATATATATGATTTCTAGTATAGGTTTATGTGAAACCTATGACACTGGCCTATGGCCTAGGATTATTGGCCTATGGTTGGGGCTAGCCCTAATGACCCAAAAACCCATGTTGACCCTTGTTGACTGAAAGTTGACCAAAGTCAACTTTAGGGCAAAGTTGACCTAGATCACCTAGAAATGACTAGGAATGACCTAAATCAACTAGTTTGACTAGTTTGACTAAAACCCTAACTAGTTTGACTAGTATGACTTAACCTTGACTAGTTTGACTTTAGAGTTGACCAGAGTTGACCAAGAGTTGACTTTTGACCAGATTGACCTAGAATCATGTAGTTGCATAGTAGACTTCATATTTACTATTTAGAACACATTGTGACTTGTGTTGCTCTGATCAGGAGCCAGACACCTCTCCTCAGACTGCATATTCTCTACAGACATTCATACAGCAGGCGAGTACATTCTCTGACCGTTTCATACTTGTTCAGGCTTTACTTCTCGCTCTAGATTACTTTACTTGTTGCTGTCACGTTGGTAACACGGATTGGTACTATATGGATCTTTACATGAGATGTTATCCCCCTCGGGAGCATCGGGTACTTTATGTTATGTGTGTTTCACTATCATCATGTACTCCTATGCTTTCATTATTCATGTACACTCATGTGATCATGTACTCTCATGTTTACTGAGCTCTCATGTATACTATCATGTGCACCCTTTTATGGGCCCCATGTGATATCATGTACAATAACGTAACTTGTATAGATCCTTGTGTATTGATTGGGGTACGGGGGAGTAGAAGTGGATATGTGAATAATTCCAAAGTAGTGTAGTCATGTACAAACTCAGTAGTATAGTCATGTATAAATTCTAGCCATTCACATGCCTATCTTGTGCTCTACATCACTAGTCACTACAGTTCTCTATATACAGTAGATATTTCATTACAGCTATCTCTTTTACAGCGTATATTTCCTTTCAGCAGTTCATGTATCTTACTCTATTGCCTGTATCGTATTTCCTAACCTGATATGCACTGCGTGAGATGTATTGTGCTCGTTCCCGTCCTGATTGGACCTGTTGAAAATATTACAGAGGATGAGGATGAGGCCCTGGTGTCTACCTATTATGGAGCAGGACTAGATGATACTTGTATTGAGGACCCTCAGCAGGTTCCACCTACAGCTGAGGAGGATGTTCCAGTAGTCTAGACCAGTTTAGTCTAGGCAGTCTTTTCTATATTTACTTTTTGTCTCACATTCTGTGTTGTATTTTGAGATGTGGAGATGTATAGACTCTTAGACTTATTGTATTATGAGTTAACATTCTGGATGTTATGTATCTTAGACACTTAGTCTTATTTCATCTATGCTATGGTTCTCTTTGAGTTACTATCTATCTGTTCTTCGTTCTTCTACCACTAGATGTGATTGAGATTGTTTTCTATTTGTCACCTCCATTCGGAGAGTATAAACTGTACAGGTACCTTATACTGTTAGATGATTTACCTAGGACAGCGTTCTACCGCCGACACTGCGGCGTAGGCTGGACGTACCCACTTCTCGTGCCCTTACTCTAGGGTGCGGGTCGTGACACGTTTTTAGTGGTGGCCCATGCAGGTCGAGTTTATGTAGTGATATTCGAACTAGAGTATCACTACAGCCTGTGATAGGATTAAGGAATAGGCTTAGAGAGAGTGGATACTCAATCACAAGTTAGGAAAATTTTCATGGATTTGAATCTACTGACTTTGTTCAAATCTATATAATCTATTTCATATTGTCCCTTGATACTATCATCCTTGTACCGTTATTGACTTCCTTATTGATCTGTCTTCAGGATGGTGGAGACACGATCGCAGCGACTCGGTCCAGGTGATACTACTGAGAGGTCTGCCACCTCTCGTCCAGCTCACCAGGACCCGGGGACTGCAGCTCCCATACTCCAGCTCATGTGGGAGCTTCTGCCCCAGTTGGGGGTGCACCTCTTACTATTCAGGGGGTCATTCCAGCTACTCCAGACATGCCTCCCCCGCAGTTTCGTCCTCAGTTTCAGCCAGAGTATCAGCAGCAGCAGCAGCAGCAGTACCAACAGCAGTACAGCAGCAGATGCCATCTGGATATGTGGATGCTGCGCAGATGTTTTCATATTTCCAGCAGTTCCTAGAGTCGCAGCAGACCCAGCAGCAGCCGTCACGACGGCATTTACAAAGGCATTGGATGTCCATCAGCTGGCTACAGCGACGATAGAGAGGTTGGCAGCCCAGCCGCAGGGAGGAAGGACCGCCGCGACAGCAGAGGATTCCAAGTATCCAGGACTTCAAGAAGATGAACCCCAGGGACTTCTTGGGAACAGAGGGGATACTTTATGCTGATGACTGGATCGAGCACATTGAGGAGATCTTTCGACTGGCGGAGATACCAGTCGGACTCCAGGTCGAGGCAGCTGCCAGCCAGATGCGGGATCTTGCCCGTACCTGGTATCAGACGGATCCGAGAGTAGGTACTCCAGGACAGGCATGGGGAGCTTTCAAGGAGCTCTTCAAGGGGAAGTTTTTCCCAGATCAGGCAGTCGGCGCTTTGGAGACACAGTTCGAGAACCTGGTTCAGGGGAACCAGACCGTAGAGGAGTACGCCGGTAGTTTTGCCGTTTGAGCAGATTCGTGGAGGGCCTTAGCGAGGCAGCGAAGGCGAGGAGGTTCAGGAAGGGCTTGGTCAAGGAAGTCAAGTCCTTGACCAAGAGTGAGAGGAGTGCCACATTTGAGGATATTCTAGCAGGAGCGATGGCGGCTGAGGATGATCTTGAGCTGAAGCTCAAGAGGGGCCGCGACACCCAGGGAGCTGGCAGCAGTGGAGGACAGGCCAAGAGGCCTCATTTTCAACACCAGCAGCAGAGGCCATTCCAGCAGCAGAGGCCATTCCAGCAAGTGCAAGCCGAGGCACCAGCAGCAGGCACCCAGGCAGCAGGTCGTTAGTTGCACTTTCTGCAAGAAGTCGGGACATGGATGGGGTGAGTGCAGGAAGGTTGGGCTGGTGCCTAATATGTGGGGCAGCGGACCACCAGCTGAGGGAGTGTTCCCAGTTCACAGGCAGAGTAGCACAGGGAGCAGCACCAGGAGCAGGAGCCAAGGCTCCGGTAGGTCAGCAGCAGAGAGGACCATTACAGCCACAGCAGCAGAGATTTATGCAGTTTCAGCAGCAGGCTGGAAGAGGTCAGCAGGGGTGCTTACGCCATGACAGTTGAGGATGCTCAGGCAATTGGTGATGTGCTTGCAGGTTCTGTTCTTCTAAATTCCATTCCCACCTTGCTTCATTATATCTATCTTAAAATCCAATTCCATCTGCTCCTACCTATTCTTTATTAGTGATCAGTTTTGTCCTGGTAGTTCATTTGGTTTTGTCGATTGTTTGTTGTTTCTTATCTCTACTTAGGAGTAGGAGTAGGAGTAGCTTTAGCTATTAATTAATTCTTGACTAACTCTTTTGTCAAGAACTTTCCTCTTAAATAAATTAATTTGTGTTATGCCTTTTGACTTAGAGTTGATAGAGTAGCTCTGACCATAGAATGGTGACCCTTTTAGCCCTGTGATTTATTGTTTCCTTACCTTCCTAGTCTATGCCCATGACCAGGACTATGTATCTTCCTTCATCATTCCACCCTTACTTATATCTTATGCTACAAATTTATCCTTAGTTTTACAAGCTTATCCTTTTCGAGCTTGGTCATGATATATTTTATTGGGTGCGCACCCACTAACATATTGTCTAATCAGAACCGGCGCATGATGGTCTGATCAACCTATTGTATTTTGGTTCGCCTTTTTATATATTAATCTACGTGGATGTAGACACAGTTAAACTTACCCTAGAATCTTATCCGCAACAGCCTTGATGATTGTTGTTTCCTTACTTTCCCAATTAGGACACCTTATGACCTAAAACTGCTAGCCAATTTTTGGACATGACCCAGTATAGTCTACTACCCATATTTTGCTTATTTGACCTTGTATGTTGCCTAGGTAGTGGCTTCGTCCCTGATTGTTGGAGGTTTGACCTAGGAGACGACCATCTAAATTTCGAGGACGAAATTATTTTAAGGTGGGTAGACTTGTAACACCCTGTTTTCTGAAATTGGGGATTTTTGAAAAATTTATTATTTTTATTATTTTAGTGGTATTTTAGTCATGGTATGATTTTCTGGTGATTTTAGTTAGATTAAACCATTTTCTAAGTCATGCTAAGTCATGACTTATGACTTTGTGATTTTGGTTAGTATAACTTAGTGTAAACCCTAGTTTTCTCTAACCTAGAAGTTGCCATGACCATGATAGCTTAGCCATAGGCTTAGAATATCAAATTTGGGGTTTTGACCAAAAGGGTATTTTGGTAATTTTCTAGATTTAATTTGTGATTATGTGATTTTAATATTATTTAATACTTGGTAGGTCTCATGATTAGTTCCTAACCTATCCTACCTACTAAACTAGTAGTTAGCCCCTAACCTAGAATCATTAGGGTGATGTTTAGGTCATGGGTTAAAGTAGATAATATCTAGATATTTGCTTTATGGATATTTTGCACAAAACATGCAAAATATCACAACCCCTTTACCAAAAGTCCATGACTTAACCTAGAAGGAAGCCAAGGACACCCCCCCCCATGTCTTGGCCGGCCAAGGGGTACCCCCTAGCTGGTACACACTCCTATATAACCCCTTGGATTAATTCATGAAGAAATTACATGAAATTTAATCCACAAAAATTCCCTTTCCTTTCAACTTTCATAACTTGAGCTATTTTGATCCAAATTGACTCTAGTCTTTTGCATTGGAACCCTACCATCTAGGGAGCTAAGGGAAGCAAGAACTAGAATTTGGGAGCTTGGGCATCGTCGAGTTCGAGATCACAACACCCTCTTTTCATTGATTTTCCTTGGAATTTCACCAATAGGTAAATGTCCAAACCTAGTCTAATTCCTGTTTTTATTTCATAAATGCATTCAATAGGGATAACAATACTGTGGGTAAAGTTTGGTGGGATTTTGATGTGATTTGGTGTCCGTATCGGACACGTATCATGGGTTTAATATAGGTGTTTGGTTGAATGCCTCAAAGGAGAGGACTTCCAGTTTTTACAAAACTTTTTATACAAAAACCTAGTCCTAGGTTTCCTAACCCTAACCCTAGTCTTCTGCACTCAAACCAATGCGGTGTCCGTGTCCAAATTGGACGCGAACCCGACAGGACACACTGTGCACAAGTGCACAGTAATGCCCTGCTACCCGACACCTAGTGTGCACAGCACAGACTACTTGGACACGTGTAACTCGACACAGACGAGGGGGCATTGTCTGCGAACATGCCCCCAAAGTCTCGTGTGGTGTCGTGTCGTGTCGAGTGAGAAAACTCACTCGCACTGGACACGCACTGGTCACGCACACACGCACAGACACCAACTTCGAGTGTCTCGTGTCGCACGGACACGACCGATGACACCTCGTAGTGACACGAGAGTGTAGCCCTATACGTGGCGTACACGTGGACACGAGCACGTGGGCTTCGTGTCCTGTGTCGTGTGTACGACGCGTGTAACCGCGTGCACGACGTAGTCGTAACACGCGTGTATCAGTCGTGTTTTCACGACTGATACGCTGTTAGTTCTGTGTCCACGCGTGTCGTGGACACGTGTCAGGCTGTGGGATGTGTAGCCCTATGTGTGGGCTACACGTATGCACGACCACGAGACGTGTCGTGTCTCGTGGTGTGTCCACGAGTGCGTGGAATGCGTGCACGACGCTGTTTTCGTGTGCACGTATCAGTGCTTACCCGATGGACTGTTTTGGGTGTTTGGACACGTGAAAACGTGTCGTGGTGTCGTGTCAGTGTCTTGGGATCCTAGAGTATCTATGGGTGTCAGTTACCAACCCTTGGTTGGGAGTCTTAGCTCGATTTAGTATGGGTAATTCGATTTTCCCCATTTCAGTGCACTGTGCACAGTTCACAGTTTTGGTTTATTTCCAGTTTTTGGAAATCGAATTTCGATTCGATTTTGTTTATGTTTAATACATTAGACTAGTGTATTTTAGTGTGTAGATGTGAAGTGCATAGGTATTTGTGAGGGTAGGTCGAATTTGGGGAGATTTGGTTGTGTGTGTGAAGTTATATGTATATACATATATGTATGTATATGTGTTATGTATGTGTGTGTGTGGTTCTGGATTGGTTCCAGAATTCCTGGAACAAAACCCCTCCTTCTCACTGTCTTTCATTCCCTCTCTCATTCAGTCTCTCTCTCTTCTTCCCTCTCTATATATATTTATATATATATGAGTTTATATATATATTATAGGTATATATATATATATTGATATATATATATATATATTTGTATTAGTTTTCATATAGTGATTATATATATATATATGTGGGTTTGTATTGTATATAGTATCCATATATGGGTATATGGGTAGTATAGATATATATCTATATAGAGATTATACATATATATATGATTTAGTATAGGTTTATGTGAAACCTATGACACTGGCCTATGGCCTAGGATTATTGGCCTATGGTTGGGGCTAGCCCTAATGACCCAAAAACCCATGTTGACCCTTGTTGACTGAAAGTTGACCAAAGTCAACTTTAGGGCAAAGTTGACCTAGATCACCTAGAAATGACTAGGAATGACCTAAATCAACTAGTTTGACTAGTTTGACTAAAACCCTAACTAGTTTGACTAGTATTGACTTAACCTTGACTAGTTTGACTTTAGAGTTGACCAGAGTTGACCAGAGTTGACTTTTGACCAGATTGACCTAGAATCATGTAGTTTGCATAGTAGACTTCATATTTACTATTTAGAACACATTGTGACTTGTGTTGCTCTGATCAGGAGCCAGACACCTCTCTTCAGACTGCATATCTCTACAGACATTCATACAGCAGGCGAGTACATTCTCTGACCGTTTCATACTTGTTCAGGCTTTACTTCTCGCTCTAGATTACTTTACTTGTTGCTGTCACGTTGGTAACACGGATTGGTACTATATGGATCTTTACATGAGATGTTATCCCCTCGGGAGCATCGGGTACTTCATGTTATGTGTGTTTCACTATCATCATGTACTCCTATGCTTCATTATTCATGTACACTCATGTGATCATGTACTCTCATGTTTACTGAGCTCTCATGTATACTATCATGTGCACCCTTTTATGGGCCCCATGTGATATCATGTACAATAACGTAACTTGTATAGATCCTTGTGTATTGATTGGGGTACGGGGGAGTAGAAGTGGACATGTGAATAATTCCAAAGTAGTGTAGTCATGTACAAACTCAGTAGTATAGTCATGTATAAATTCTAGCCATTCACATGCCTATCTTGTGCTCTACATCACTAGTCACTACAGTTCTCTATATACAGTAGATATTTCATTACAGCTATCTCTTTTACAGCGTATATTTCCTTTCAGCAGTTCATGTATCTTACTCTATTGCCTGTATCGTATTTCCTAACCTGATATGCACTGCGTGAGATGTATTGTGCTCGTTCCCGTCCTGATTGGACCTGTTGAAAATATTACAGAGGATGAGGATGAGGCCCTGGTGTCTACCTATTATGGAGCAGGACTAGATGATACTTGTATTGAGGACCCTCAGCAGGTTCCACCTACAGCTGAGGAGGATGTTCCAGTAGTCTAGACCAGTTTAGTCTAGGCAGTCTTTTCTATATTTACTTTTTGTCTCACATTCTGTGTTGTATTTGAGATGTGGAGATGTATAGACTCTTAGACTTATTGTATTAGATTAACATTCTGGATGTTATGTATCTTAGACACTTAGTCTTATTTCATCTATGCTATGGTTCTCTTTGAGTTACTATCTATCTGTTCTTCGTTCTTCTACCCTAGATGTGATTGAGATTGTTTTCTATTTGTCACCTCCATTCGGAGAGTATAAACTGTACAGGTACCTTATACTGTTAGATGATTTACCTAGGACAGCGTTCTACCGCCGACACTGCGGCGTAGGCTGGACGTACCCACTTCTCGTGCCCTTACTCTAGGGTGCGGGTCGTGACAACAGTAATCATTGAAAATAATATGTGTACATGTGTACAGTGGTATAGGAAAACAGTGCAAACAATGTGGCATGATTCCTGGAAAAAATTAGTGAGTATGCTAACAGAAAAACAGAGGTGATACCCTTGAAAACATGACAATTTTAGGCTAAGCCTTGGGCTGATTTAAGGGGTTTTAGGACAGCTATGTAGGGCTGTAGGGACTGGAATTGGGGGGCCAAATGGCTGTCAATGGGACAGCTAACATGGTGGTATTAAGAGGCAGGTTTGGACAGCCTTGTAGCTGTGTTCAAGGTTGTTCTAGGTGATTTGAGACTTGGAATGTGGAGCTAACCTGGCAAATCTCCCTCCTTACAGCAGTGTAAACTGCTGATACCAGGAAAGGCAAGCCAGGTCAGTCCAAAGCCAAACTTGAAACAACTATAGGTAGGGTCCCTCATATAATCCTTCCTCTCTTAACCTCACATGCATATAGGTAAACTTCCTAGGATATCTAAATGAGATAACTCACAAGTCCAAACATAACCCAAACTCAGGTAAACTCATTACCTGTCATGAATACAAGCCCAAGATTCCAAATCAGTGAATCCTAGTGAATAGGAACATTCTCAGGAAAATAGGTTTCAGTTTATAGTGTCTCAGGAATTTGATTAAACAGTGTATCACATAATTAGTAGATGCAAAGTGGTGTGAATATGTGATTATGTGTAATAGAGTGTGTGGAGGAATTATGTTGTGAGGGTGTGAGGAAAATAGTGTGTCAATGTTCCAGTTTACATAGAGTAGTGTGTGTGTATAGACATATGGGTTCATATTTCATCACAGGTTATAAGTGTATAAAACTAATTCAACAAAACAGTGAGCAACAGTGAATTTAATCCCAGGATTTTGTATTCAGGGAAAAGAAAGTCTAAATGACAGTCTCATTAAACTAACAGTGGGGTAACACAAAGCAAAGGATTTAACATGACAATCTTACATTCAATCAGTGTGCAATATGTGTATAAGTGAACAGTGTGCATGAGTGCAATTCAATGTGAGGTGGTCTCAGTTTTAGTTTCCCTGAAACTTGACTGGACACCCCACACCAAGTTGCAAAATATCGATTCATTGATTCCCTTAATCCATACAAACACAACCACATATCAATTAAATAAGGTGAGTCAAATCACTGATATCTAACATCCTAAAGCAGGAAAGAAATCCAAAATCAGGAAAATACACATTCACCCACTTGGTATCAGGTTTTTTAGGGAAAATCATGGTTTCGAAATCAAATAACCATCAAAATTGCAATCTAACCTACTCATCACTCATTACATATGTAGGTGGGTCTGAATTAAACATTTAATCAGCATTAAACCAAGAAAAATGCAATTTAAAACCCAAGGAAAATTGAACAGTGAAGTGGTGTCAGTGTGTATCAGTCCCATAGGGGATTCGATCGTTTGAACCCAAAATAATCATCAAACTTAAATAAAAGGTTGGTAAATAAGTACCTATGTGTGTCGTGTCTAGGGGTACTTCACGTATCCAAGGGACTGGACACAGTCGTGTCCAATAGCCAAAAACCACACGAGTCCCAAACGGTGAACCAGTGGAGTCAGTCGACCAAGGACATCGAGATTTCTCTCTCGATACCAAACGAGATCCCACGAAACTTGGGGAATGTCTTGACAGACATTGCCCTAGCTCTCTATCGAATATCGTGTCCAAAGAACCACGTGGTGTCCACATTGTGACTCGGGTAGCAGGGCAACCCAACCCGGCTACTGTGCAGCATGTCCAAGGCTCCAAACGCGACACAAACTGACTCAAAATAAGCTCATCAAGAAGAAACTCATAAACGACATTAAAACAAACATTTCCATTCAAACACAAATTAAAAATAGTAAAGAAAATCCTATTGAGGCATTAGGTCGAACACCTCAATAATCTACTGATACATGTCTGATACGGACACGTATCCGACACAGGAAGGGGTCATCTCCTACCCGAAGCTAGAGGGGACCTAGGGCTATGCATCCATGATGATAAACCAATAGTTTAAATAGGGTTTAAGAGATTTACCAATGGGTTCTCCTCAAGCTCAAAAACTTCACTGAACAGCCCCTTCTACTGTAGCCCGAGCTCAAGGTGATCCCCAAATCAATATTCTACCTCTATGGACAGCAAGAGGGGGAAGGTTAGATCACATTGCAAAAGATTAGGGCTAAAAAAGATCAAAAATGGATGAAATGGATTGGGAAGGAGTCTATACCTCTCTTTCTTCAAGACTTGCAAGAATGATAAAAAAGAGGCAAGAGTTCAACATGAAGGTTTATATAGGGGGAAAACTACTACATGGCTGGTCATCCTAGGGTTTAGTGCCCAATCTATGGCTCTCAATCTCCCACTAAGGATCTATGGTCCATAGGATTCTAGGTTTTAGCTATACTAACTCAAGACTATGACTAATCTAGTCATGACTAGTCAAGTCATAAATCATGGCTAACCAACCTTAGTCAATGCTAACATGACCATCAACTTAACCAAGGCCATATAGGTTAGTCATCTATTAGGGTAGGTCCTTCTAGGTTAGGCTAATCACATCACTTACCAAGCAATTATTCACATACATTCAATAAGTTCTAACAAATCCTATTAAATTAAATAAATCCCCAAAATTACCAAACTACCCTCTAGGCTAAAATGTACTAAATGGAAACTCTACTCACATGGTTAGGCTCCCAAGGTCATGGTTAGTTTACTGGTCAAGTAGTCTCTAGGGCTACACTAAAGGAACACCAAAATCATAAGTCATGATTTAAAATAGTTTTGAAATGATTAAAATCCCTAAAAATTACATCATGATTTAAATATAATTATTAAAAGACTAAAATTATAAAATTTCAAAATTACCCTCTATTGGAAAAACTGGGTGTTACAGGTCTACCCACCTTAGAAAAATTTCGTCCTCGAAATTAAAATGGTAGTAGTCCTTCTAGGTCAAACCCCCACAATCAAAGTCTCAAACATACCGTCAGATAATCATATGCGTGTCCAAAATCATGATACTCAGAATCTTCGTCGTACTAGTAAGCAAGGCTACGATAATCACAGAGTCCTCGACTAAGGCACATACTTCTAGAATCATGGTATTTAAGATTTTCACGTTGCCGCATGCTTGGCAGCGAAAACCTTAAATTCCACACCCGAGAAATACGTCCAAATCTGACTATATGTCCTCACTATGCCAGCTAAACACGACCATCGAAGATTCTAGATTCATAACTGGATGACCTAGCCCATATGATTCATCTCAGAAGAAAATCAAACATAACACAAAAACAACAAGACCGAATTGATCAACCAACAAGGAACAGAGAGAATCGAAGTTCAAGGCAATAATTGTAGAATTTGAATCAAGAACAAAAACTACAACTAGATCTCCAACGGCCTGAGCATCCTCGGCTGTCATGGCGAAAGCTCGCCCTGGCTGGCCTTCCATGGCCTGCTGATGCTGTACGAACTCTCCTGCTGAGTCTGCAATGGTGGTCCCCTCTGCTACCCTGCCGGAGCCCTAGCTCCTGGTGCTATCTGAGCCAACAGTGTCAGGTTCTTGGGACACTCTCTATACTGATGCTCGCTGAACCGTAAAGTAAACACATTTCCAGCCTCTTCCTGCAATCGTTCCACCAATGGCCTGGCTTCTTGCAGAAGTTGCACACAGTATTTGCTGCTGCCTGGGTGCCTGCTGATACAGTACCTGTCTCTGTCCCTGATACTGAACAGGCCTCTGCTGCTGCTGCTAGAAGGGACCATCGGCTGCCGATATGCTGCTGAATCTATATATGAGGCCTCTTGCCTGGCCTCCGCTGCTGCTGTCCCAACTGGGTCTGCCCCCTCTTGAGCCTCAGCTCAAGATTATCCTCTGCCAATAAGGCTCCCGTCAAGATCTCCTCAAAAGTGGCATCCCTGTTGCCCTTGGTCAGGGACTTGACCTCATTGACCAGACCCTTCCAGAACCTCTGGGCCTTCGCCGTCTCGCTCAAGCCCTCTACGAACCTGCCGAGGCGGCCAAACTCCCTTGCGTACTCCTCCACTGAAAGATTCCCCTGGACTAGGCTCTCGAACTGCGACTCCAAGGCTCTGAGTGTGAATCTGGGAAGAACTTCTTGAAGAAGCCCTTGAACTGCTCCCAAGTCTGCCCAGCTACCCCCACCCTGGGGTCTGACTGGTACCAGGTGCGAGCAAGATCTCGCATCCGGCTAGCTGCTGCCTATATCTGGAGATCTGCCGGTATCCGGGCCAGGCGGAAGATCTCCTCATATGCTCGATCCACTCGTCATCATATAAAATCCCCTCCGTCCCAGGAAGTCTCTGGGGCTCATCTTCTGGAACTGCTTTATCCCAGGTGTCTTCGGCTGCTGGACTACTGGTCGAGCTGCGACTGTCGTAATGGCCAGCTCTATCCCTTTCCTGTCGGGTCTGCTGCATCTCCATAAACTTCTGAAAGTACGCAAACATCTGTGCCGCGTCCACGTGTCCTGTAGGCGGCGGCTGCTGGAATGGTACCTCTGGGATGATTGGGTCCTGCCTCCGAACTGGTGAAGGCATACCCTCTTGCTGCTGCTGCTGAAGTCCCAATATGAGCAGAGGTGGCAGGAGCTGAAGCCTCCGACCCTGCTGAACTGGCTGAGGGTAGCAGTCCCTCTACAGTATCCCCATGAATGGTACGCTGTAACCGCGTCTCCACTATCCTGAAGACAGATCAAACAAGGTATCAATTGCTGAGAAAGAAGCGATAAGTCAAGGGAGGACAGTTTATTTCAAAAGAAAGTATTAAAGTAGCAAGGATTTTGATAACAAGAATCAGATTAAGAGCTTTTCCTAATGTGATTGAGTACCTCCAAAAATATCCTAATCTACTGCAGGCTGTAGTGATACTCTAGTTCGAATACCACTACATAAACTAGACCTGCATGGGTCGCCACTAAAAACGTGTCACGACCTGCACCATGTGAGGGTACGAGAACGTAACTACGCCCAGCCTACGCCGCAGTGTCGGCGGTAAAATCACTGTCCTAGGTCAATCTTCTGACAATATAAAGGTACCTGTACAGTATATACCCTCCGATGGAGGTGACATAGCAATATACAGTCTCAATCACATCTAAGGCAGAATGATAAGATAAAAGATAGATAGATGATACTGGAATAAAAGATCCACAGGATACAATCAGAGAGAGTCTAAGTGCCTACTGCTATACAAATAGAAACATCTAGCTCAATACAAGTCTAATACTAAAAATAAAAGAGTATATAATACAATCCTGATCTCGAAGAGAAATAGTAAAATCCTAGGCTAGGGAGCCTCAGTCTCTAAGCTAGTGGATCAGGCTGGAAATCTGGGTCACACGAGCCATCTACAGCTGTCCCATAGAAGGTGTCTATGCAGGCCTCATCCTCATCCTCTGTAATATTTTCAACAGGTCCAGTCAGGACAGGAGCGAGCACAAAACATCTCACGCAGTTCATATCAAGTTAGGAAAATATAAAGCATGCAATAGAGTAAGGTACATGAAACGCTGAAAGAAGAATAGAATGTATATGAAAAACAGCAGAGATTTGATAATGAGAAATATCTATATATGTAAGTAAGAACTGTAGCAACATGTGATTTAGAGCACAATATGGTTATGTAAACGGGTTAGGTTATACAATAAAATGGGACTCCTTTGTACGTGGGTGTACAATGGACATATACAATTTCTTATACAATAGGATTGATCACATAACCACTTCTACTCTCCCTCCCCCAATCAATACACAAGGATCCAATTCAGTTATGTTACCTTATACAATGGCTTGTACAATGGCTCAATGTGATAATGAGAGTACAATATGCACAATGAGTGTACAATGATAAGGGTATTCAATAAATACAATATGTAAGTGAAACGCACATCACAATATATTTAGTGAATACAAGGAGATAACATCTCAGAAGAAGATTCATATAGTACCAATCCGTGATAATGATCGTGTCAGTATCAAGTACAGTAATCTAGAGCAAAAAATAAATCCAGACAAGTATGAAACGGTCAGAGAATGTACTCGCCTGATAACTGAATGTCTGAAGAGAATGTACTGCCTGAGGAGAGGTGTCTGGCTCCTATTCAGAACAGCACAAGTCACAACAAATCCAGAATAGTAAAATAAAGTTCTACTATGCACTCTACATGAGTCTAGGTCAAACTAGGCCAAAGTCAACTCTTGGTCAACCTAGAAGTCAAACTAGGTCAAACTAGGCTAATCAAGTCTCACTAGGCCTAACCAGCCTATTCTAGCAAGCACATCATCACAAGCCTTACTAGTCTATCAACACACAATTTATAGGTGTATATACATAGGCTAATACAATCTATATTGGTAATACATTGCTTCCACACATTATATACATATACTATTTTTATATAAGCAACATTACATATATACATTATAGGCAATATGCACATACATTATATAATATACATATTCATCCAGCAATTTAGAGATATTATATATATACATTATTCATAGAGAGAGACGTGTGTGTGAACAACCAGTGTGTGGGTGATGAAGGGTAGTGTCAATGGGCATGTGCATGTGTGTGCCTAATGTGTGTGTAGACTATTCAGAAATCAATAGAGAAAAGTGTGTGTATATCTTGTGTGTAAGACAATAGAAAACAGTGCATTGAAAGTTCAAAACAGTGTGGTGACCACATGACAGTAATCATTGAAAACAATGTAGTGTACATGTGTACAGTGGTATAGGAAAACAGTGCAAACAATGTGGCATGATTCCTGGAAAAAATCAGTGAGTATGCTAACAGAAAAACAGAGAGTGATACCCTGGAAAACATGACAGTTTTAGGCTAAGCCTTGGGCTGATTTAAGGAGGTTTTAGGACAGCTATGTAGGGCTGTAGGGACTAGAATTGGGGGGCCAAATGGCTGTCAATGGGACAGCTAACATGGTGGTATTAAGGGGCGGGTTTGGACAGCCTTGTAGCTGTGTTCAAGGCTGTTCATAGGTTGATTTAGGACTGGAATGTGGAGCTAAACCTGGCAAATCTCTCCCTCCTTAAGCAGTGTAAACTGCTGCTACCAGGAAAGGCAAGCCAGGTCAGCCTAAAGCCAAACTTGAAACAACTCTAGTGTAGGGTCCCTCATATAATCCTTCACTCTCTCTTAACCTCACATGTATATAGGTAAACTTCCTAGGATATCTAAATGAGATAACTCACAAGTCCAAACATAACCCAAACTCAGGTAAACTCATTACCTGTCATGAACGCAAGCCCAAGATTCCAAATCAGTGAATCCTAGTGAATAGAAACATTCTCAGGAAAATAGGTTTCAGTTTATAGTGTCTCAGGAATTTGATTAAACAGTGTATCACAGAATTAGTTAGATGCAAAGTGTGTATGAATATGTGATTATGTGTAATAGAGTGTGTGTGAGGAATTGTGTTGTGAGGGTGTGAGGAAAAATAGTGTATCAATGTTCCAATTTACATAGAGTAGTGGGTGTGTATAGACATATGGGTTCAGATTTCATCACAGGTTATAAGTGTGTAAGAACTAATTCAACAAAACAGTGAGCAGCAGTGAATTTAATCCCAGGATTTTGTATTCAGGGAAAAGAAAGTCTAAATAACAGTTCTCATTAAACTAACAGTGGGTTAACACAAAGCAAATGGATTTAACATGACAAATCTTACATTCAAATCAGTATGCAATATGTGTATAAGTGAACAGTGTGCATGAGTGCAATTCAATGTGTGAGGTGGTCTCAGTTTCAGTTTCCCTGAAACTTGACTGGATACCCCACACCAAGTTGCAAAATATCGATTCATTGATTCCCTTAACTCCATACAAACACAACCACATGTTTAATTATTAATACACATGTAGGTGAGTCAAATCACTGGTATCTAACATCCTAAAGCAGGAAAGAAATCCAAAATCAGGAAAATACACATTCACCCACTTGGTATCAGTCAAGTATCAGGTTTTTTAGGGAAAATCATGGTTTCGAAATCAAATAACCATCAAAATTGCAATCTAACCTACTCATCACTCATTACATATGTAGGTAGGTCTGAATTAAACATTTAATCAGCATTAAACCAAGAAAAATGCAATTTAAAACCCAAAGAAAAACTGAACAGTGAAGTGGTGTCAGTGTGTATCAGTCCCATAGGGGATTCGATCGTTTGAACCCAAAATAATCATCAAACTTACAAATAAAAGGTTGGTAAATAAGTACCTAGGTGTGCTCGTGTCTAGGGGCACTTCACGTATCCAAGGGACTGGACACAGTCTTGTCCAATAGCCAAAAACCACACGAGTCCCAAACTGGCTGAACCAGTGGGGTCAGTCGACCAAGGACATCGAGATTTCTCTCTCGATACCAAACGAGATCCTACGAAACTTGGAGAATGTCTTGACAGACATTGCCCCTAGCTCTCTATCGAATCTCGTGTCCAAAGACCCCACGTGGTGTCCACAGTGTGACTCGGGTAGCAGGGCAACCCAACCCGGCTACTGTGCAGCGTGTCCAAGGCTCCAAACGCGACACAAACTGACTCAAAATAAGCTCAGTCAAGAAGAAACTCATAAACGACATTAAAACAAACATTTACATTCAAACACAAATTAAAAACCGTGAAGAAAATCCTATTGAGGCATTAGGTCGAACACCTCAATAATATACTGATACGTGTCTGATACGGACACGTATCCGACACAGGAAGGGGTCATCTCCTACCCGAAGCTAGAAGGGACCTAGGGCTATGCATCCATGATGATAAACCAATAGTTTAAATAGGGTTTAAGAGATTTACCAATGGGTTCTCCTCAAGCTCAAAAACTTCACTGAACAGCCCCTTTTACTGTAGCCCGAGCTCAAGGTGATCCCCAAATCAGTATCTACCTCTATGGACAGCAAGAGGGGGAAGGTTAGATCACATTGCAAAAGATTAGGGCTAAAAAGGATCAAAAATAGATGAACTATGGATTGGGGAAGGAGTCTATACCTCTCTTTCTTCAAGACTTGCAAGAATGATAAAAAAGAGGCAAGAGTTCAACATGAAGGTTTATATAGGGGAAAAACTACTACATGGCTGGTCATCCTAGGGTTTAGTGCCCAATCTATGGCTCTCAATCTCCCACTAAGGATCTATGGTCCATATGGATTCTAGGTTTTAGCTATACTAACTCAAGACTATGACTAATCCTAGTTATGACTAGTCAAGTCATAAATCATGGCTAACCAACCTTAGTCAATGTTAACATGACCATCAACTTAACCAAGGCCAATCTAGGTTAGTCCAATCTATTAGGGTAGGTCCTTCTAGGTTAGGCTAATCACATCACTTACCAAGCAATTATTCACATACATTCAATAAGTTCTAACAAATCCTATTAAATTAAATAAATCCCCAAAATTACCAAAGTACCCTCTAGGCTAAAATGTACTAAATGGAAACTCTACTCACATGGTTAGGCTCCCAACGTCATGGTTAGTTTACTGGTCAAGTAGTCTCTAGGGCTACACTAAAGGAACACCAAAATCATAAGTCATAATTTAAAATAGTTTAAAATAATCAAAATCACTAAAAATTACATCATGATTTAAATATCATTATTAAAAGACTAAAATTATAAAATTTCAAAATTACCCTCTATTGGAAAAACTGGGTGTTACAGGTCTACCCACCTTAGAAAAATTTCGTCCTCGAAATTAAAATGGTAGTAGTCCTTCTAGGTCAAACACCCCCACAATCAAAGTCTCAAACATACCGTCAGATAATCATATGCGTCAGTCCAAAATCATGATACTCAGAATCTTCGTCGTGCTAGTGAGCAAGGCTACGATAATCACAGAGTCCTCGACTAAGGCTCATACTTCTAGAATCATGGTATTTAAGATTTTTGCGTTGCCGCATGCTTGGCAGCAAAAACCTTAAATTCCCACACCCGAGAAATACGTCCTAAATCTGACTATATGTCCTCACTATGCCAGCTAAACACGACCATCAAAGATTCTAGATTCCATAACTGGGTGACCTAGCCCATATGATTCATCTCAGAAGAAAATCAAACATAACACAAAAACAACATGACCGAATTGATCAACCAACAAGGAACAGAGAGAATCGAAGTTCAAGGCAATAATTGTAGAATTTGAATCAAGAACGGAAACTGCAACTAGATCTCCAACGGCCTGAGCATCCTCGGCTGTCATGGCGAAAGCTCGTCCTGGCTGGCCTCCCCTGGCCTGCTGCTGATGCTGTACGAACCTCTCCTGCTGAGTCTGCAATGGTGGTCCCCTCTGCTGTCCTGCCGGAGCCCTAGCTCCTGGTGCTATCTGAGCCAACGGTGTCAGGTTCTTGGGACACTCTCTACACTGATGCTCCGCTGAACCGCAAAGTAAACACATTCCCAGCCTCTTCCTGCAATCGTTCCATCAATGGCCTGGCTTCTTGCAGAAGTTGCACACAGTGTTCTGCTGCTGCCTGGGTGCCTGCTGATACAGTACCTATCTCTGTCCCTGATGCTGAACAGGCCTCTGCTGCTGCTGCTGGAAGTGGACTATCGGCTGCTGATACTGCTGCTGAATCTATATGTGAGGCCTCTTGGCCTGGCCTCCGCTGCTGCTGTCCCCAACTGGGTCTTGCCCCCTCTTGAGCCTCGGCTCAAGATCATCCTCTGCCAATAAGGCTCCCGTCAAGATCTCCTCAAAAGTGGCATCCCTGTTGCCCTTGGTCAGGGACTTGACCTCCTTGACCAGACCCTTCCGGAACCTCTAGGCCTTCGCCGTCTCGCTCAAGCCCTCTACGAACCTACCGAGGCGGCCAAACTCCCCTGCGTACTCCTCTACTGAAAGACTCCCCTGGACTAGGCTCTCGAACTGCGACTCCAAGGCTCTGAGTGCTGAATGTGGGAAGAACTTCTTCTTGAAGAAGCCCTTGAATTGCTCCCAAGTCTGCCCAGCTACCCCCACCCTGGGGTCTGACTGGTACCAGGTGCGAGCAAGATCTCGCATCCGGCTAGCTGCTGCCTCTATCTGGAGATCTGTCGGTATTCGGGCCAGGCGGAAGATCTCCTCTATATGCTCGATCCACTCGTCAGCATATAAAATCCCCTCCGTCCCCAGGAAGTCTCTGGGGCTCATCTTCTGGAACTGCTCTATCCCAGGTGTCTTCGGCTGCTGGACTACTGGTCGAGCTGCGACTGTCGTAATGGCCAGCTCTATGCCCCTTTCCTGTCGGGTCTGCTGCATCTCCATAAACTTCTGAAAGTACGCAAACATCTGTGCCGCGTCCACGTGTCCTGTAGGCGGCGGCTGCTGGAATGGTACCTCTGGGATGACTGGGTCCTGCCTCCGAACTGGTGAAGGCATACCCTCTGCTGCTGCTGCTGAAGTCCCAATATGAGCAGAGGTGGCAGGAGCTGTAGCCTCCCGACCCTGCTGAACTGGCTGAGAGGTAGCAGTCCCCTCTACAGTATCCCCATGAATGGTACGCTGTAACCGCGTCTCCACTATCCTGAAGACAGATCAAACAAGGTATCAATTGCTGAGAAAGAAGCGATAAGTCAAGGAAGGACAGTATATTTCAAAAGAAAGTATTAAAGTAGCAAGGATTTTGATAACAAGAATCAGATTAAGAGCTTTTCCTAATGTGATTGAGTACCTCCAAAAATATCCTAATCCTACTGCAGGCTGCAGTGATACTCTAGTTCGAATACCACTACATAAACTCGACCTGCATGGGCCGCCACTAAAAATGTGTCACGACCCGCACCCACTGTGAGGGTACGAGAACGTAACTACACCCAGCCTACGCCGCAGTGTCGGCGGTAGAACGCTGTCCTAGGTCAATCATCTAACAATATAAAGGTACCTGTACAGTATATACCCTCCGATTGGAGGTGACATAGTAATATACAGTCTCAACCACATCTAAGGCAGAATGATAAGATAAAAGATAGATAGATAGATACTGGAATAAAAGATCCACAGGATACAATCAAAGAGAGTCTAAGTGCCTACTGCTATACAAATAGAACATCCAGCTCAATAGAAGTCTAATACTGAAAATAAAAGAGTATATATATACAATCCTGATCTCAGAAGACAGAAATAGTAAAATCCTAGGCTAGGGAGCCTCAGTCTCTAAGCTAGTGGATCAGGCTGGAAATCTGGGTCACACGAGCCATCTACAGCTGTCCCATAGAAGGTGTCTATGCAGGCCTCATCCTCATCCTCTGTAATATATTCAACAGGTCCAGTCAGGACAGGAGCGAGCACAAAACATCTCACACAGTTCATATCAAGTTAGAAAATATAAAGCATGCAATAGAGTAAGGTACATGAAACGCTGAAAGAAGAATGTATATGAAAACAGCAGAGATTTGATAATGGGAAATATCTATATATGATAAGTAAGAACTGTAGCAACATGTGATTTAGAGCACAATATGGTTATATAAACGGGTTAGGTTATACAATAAAATGGGACTCCTTTGTACGTGGGTGTACAATGGACATATACAATTTCTTATAAAATAGGATTGATCACATAACCACTTCTACTCTCCCTCCCCCAATCAATACACAAGGATCCAATTCAGTTATGTTACCTTATACAATGGCTTGTACAATGGCTTGTACAATGGCTCAATGTGATAATGAGAGTACAATATGCACAATGAGTGTACAATGATAAGGGTATTCAATAAATACAATATGTAAGTGAAACGCACATCATAATATGTATTTAGTGAATACAAAGAGATAACATCTCAGAAAAAGATTTATATAGTACCAATCCGTGATAATGATCGTGTCAGCATCAAGTACAGTAATCTAGAGCAAGAATGTAAATCCAGACAAGTATGAAACGGTCAGAGAATGTACTCGCCTGATAACTGAATGTCTGAAGAGAATGTACTGCCTGAGGAGAGGTGTCTGGCTCCTATTAAGAACAGCACAAGTCACAACAAGTCCAGAATGGTAAAATGACGTTCTACTATGCACTCTACATGAGTCTAGGTCAAACTAGGCTAAAGTCAACTCTTGGTCAACCTAGAAGTCAAACTAGGTCAAACTAGGCTAATCAAGTCTCACTAGGCCTAACCAGCCTATTCTAGCAAGCACACATCATCACAAGCCTTACTAGTCTATCAACACACAATTTATAGGTGTATATACATAGGCTAATACAATCTATATTGGTAATACATTGCTTCCACACATTATATACATATACTATTTTAATATAAGCAACATTACATATATATATTACATTATAGGCAATATGCACATACATTATATATATATTACATATTCATCCAACAATTTAGAGATATTATATATATACATATATTCATAGAGAAAGAGACGTGTGTGTGAACAACCAGTGTGTGGGTGATGAAGGGTAGTGTCAATGGGCATGTGCATGTGTGTGCCTACATGTGTATGTAGACTATTCAAAAATCAATAGAAAAAAGTGTGTGTATATCTTGTGTGTAAGACAATAGAAAACAGTGCATTGAAAGTTCAAAACAGTGTGGTGACCACATGACAGTTGTAACACCCTGTTTTCTGAAATTGGGGATTTTTGAAAAATTTATTATTTTTATTATTTATTAGTGGTATTTTAGTCATGGTATGATTTTCTGGTGATTTTAGTTAGATTAAACCATTTTCTAAGTCATGCTAAGTCATGACTTATGACTTTGTGATTTTGGTTAGTATAACTTAGTGTAAACCCTAGTTTTCTCTAACCTAGAAGTTGCCATGACCATGATAGCTTAGCCATAGGCTTAGAATATCAAATTTGGGGTTTTTGACCAAAAGGGTATTTTGGTAATTTTCTAGATTTAATTTGTGATTATGTGATTTTAATATTATTTAATACTTGGTAGGTCTCATGATTAGTTCCTAACCTATCCTACCCTAAACTAGTAGTTAGCCCCTAACCTAGAATCATTAGGGTGATGTTTAGGTCATGGGTTAAAGTAGATAATATCTAGATATTTGCTTTATGGATATTTTGCACAAAACATGCAAAATATCACAACCCCTTTACCAAAAGTCCATTACTTAACCTAGAAGGAAGCCAAGGACACCCCCCCCCCCATGTCTTGGCCGGCCAAGGGGTACCCCCCTAGCTGGTACACACTCCTATATAACCCCTTGGATTAATTCATGAAGAAATTACATGAAATTTAATCCACAAAAATTCCCTTTCCTTTCAACTTTCATAACTTGAGCTATTTTGATCCAAATTGACTCTAGTCTTTTGCATTGGAACCCTACAACATCTAGGGAGCTAAGGGAAGCAAGAAATCTAGAATTTGGGAGCTTGGGCATCGTCGAGTTCGAGATCACAACACCCTCTTTTCATTGATTTTCCTTGGAATTTCACCAATAGGTAAATATGTCCAAACCTAGTCTAATTCCTGTTTTTATTTCATAAATGCATTCATATAGGGATAACAATACTGTGGGTAAAGTTTGGTGGGATTTTGATGTGATTTGGTGTCCGTATCGGACACGTATCATGGGTTTAATATAGGTGTTTGGTTGAATGCCTCAAAGGAGAGGACTTCCAGTTTTTACAAAACTTTTTATACAAAACCTAGTCCTAGGTTTCCTAACCCTAACCCTAGTCTTCTGCACTCAAACCAATGCGGTGTCCGTGTCCAAATTGGACGCGAACCCGACAGGACACACTGTGCACAAGTGCACAGTAATGCCCTGCTACCCGACACCTAGTGTGCACAGCACAGACTACTTGGACACGTGTAACTCGACACAGACGAGGGGGCATTGTCTGCGAACATGCCCCCAAAGTCTCGTGTGGTGTCGTGTCGTGTCGAGTGAGAAAACTCACTCGCACTGGACACGCACTGGTCACGCACACACGCACAGACACCAACTTCGAGTGTCTCGTGTCGCACGGACACGACACGATGACACCTCGTAGTGACACGAGAGTGTAGCCCTATACGTGGCGTACACGTGGACACGAGCACGTGGTGCTTCGTGTCCTGTGTCGTGTGTACGACGCGTGTAACCGCGTGCACGACGTAGTCGTAACACGCGTGTATCAGTCGTGTTTTCACGACTGATACGCTGTTAGTTCTGTGTCCACGCGTGTCGTGGACACGTGTCAGGCTGTGGGATGTGTAGCCCTATGTGTGGGCTACACGTATGCACGACCACGAGACGTGTCGTGTCTCGTGGTGTGTCCACGAGTGCGTGGAATGCGTGCACGACGCTGTTTTCGTGTGCACGTATCAGTGCTTACCCGATGGACTGTTTTGGGTGTTTGGACACGTGAAAACGTGTCGTGGTGTCGTGTCAGTGTCTTGGGATCCTAGAGTATCTATGGGGTGTCAGTTACCAACCCTTGGTTGGGAGTCTTAGCTCGATTTAGTATGGGTAATTCGATTTTCCCCATTTCAGTGCACTGTGCACAGTTCACAGTTTTGGTTTATTTCCAGTTTTTGGAAATCGAATTTCGATTCGATTTTGTTTATGTTTAATACATTAGACTAGTGTATTTTAGTGTGTAGATGTGAAGTGCATAGGTATTTGTGAGGGTAGGTCGAATTTGGGGAGATTTGGTTGTGTGTGTGTGAAGTTATATGTATATACATATATGTATGTATATGTGTTATGTATGTGTGTGTGTGGTTCTGGATTGGTTCCAGAATTCCTGGAACAAAACCCCTCCTTCTCACTGTCTTTCATTCCCTCTCTCTCATTCAGTCTCTCTCTCTTCTTCCCTCTCTATATATATATTATATATATATATGAGTTTATATATATATATAGGTATATATATATATATATTGATATATATATATATATATTTGTATTAGTTTTCATATAGTGATTATATATATATATATGTATGTGGGTTTGTATTGTATATAGTATCCATATATGGGTATATGGGTAGTAGATAGATATATATCTATATATAGATATATACATATATATATGATTTCTAGTATAGGTTTATGTGAAACCTATGACACTGGCCTATGGCCTAGGATTATTGGCCTATGGTTGGGGCTAGCCCTAATGACCCAAAAACCCATGTTGACCCTTGTTGACTGAAAGTTGACCAAAGTCAACTTTAGGGCAAAGTTGACCTAGATCACCTAGAAATGACTAGGAATGACCTAAATCAACTAGTTTGACTAGTTTGACTAAAACCCTAACTAGTTTGACTAGTATTGACTTAACCTTGACTAGTTTGACTTTAGAGTTGACCAGAGTTGACCAAGAGTTGACTTTTGACCAGATTGACCTAGAATCATGTAGTTTGCATAGTAGACTTCATATTTACTATTTAGAACACATTGTGACTTGTGTTGCTCTGATCAGGAGCCAGACACCTCTCCTCAGACTGCATATTCTCTACAGACATTCATACAGCAGGCGAGTACATTCTCTGACCGTTTCATACTTGTTCAGGCTTTACTTCTCGCTCTAGATTACTTTACTTGTTGCTGTCACGTTGGTAACACGGATTGGTACTATATGGATCTTTACATGAGATGTTATCCCCCTCGGGAGCATCGGGTACTTTATGTTATGTGTGTTTCACTATCATCATGTACTCCTATGCTTTCATTATTCATGTACACTCATGTGATCATGTACTCTCATGTTTACTGAGCTCTCATGTATACTATCATGTGCACCCTTTTATGGGCCCCATGTGATATCATGTACAATAACGTAACTTGTATAGATCCTTGTGTATTGATTGGGGTACGGGGGAGTAGAAGTGGATATGTGAATAATTCCAAAGTAGTGTAGTCATGTACAAACTCAGTAGTATAGTCATGTATAAATTCTAGCCATTCACATGCCTATCTTGTGCTCTACATCACTAGTCACTACAGTTCTCTATATACAGTAGATATTTCATTACAGCTATCTCTTTTACAGCGTATATTTCCTTTCAGCAGTTCATGTATCTTACTCTATTGCCTGTATCGTATTTCCTAACCTGATATGCACTGCGTGAGATGTATTGTGCTCGTTCCCGTCCTGATTGGACCTGTTGAAAATATTACAGAGGATGAGGATGAGGCCCTGGTGTCTACCTATTATGGAGCAGGACTAGATGATACTTGTATTGAGGACCCTCAGCAGGTTCCACCTACAGCTGAGGAGGATGTTCCAGTAGTCTAGACCAGTTTAGTCTAGGCAGTCTTTTCTATATTTACTTTTTGTCTCACATTCTGTGTTGTATTTTGAGATGTGGAGATGTATAGACTCTTAGACTTATTGTATTATGAGTTAACATTCTGGATGTTATGTATCTTAGACACTTAGTCTTATTTCATCTATGCTATGGTTCTCTTTGAGTTACTATCTATCTGTTCTTCGTTCTTCTACCCTAGATGTGATTGAGATTGTTTTCTATTTGTCACCTCCATTCGGAGAGTATAAACTGTACAGGTACCTTATACTGTTAGATGATTTACCTAGGACAGCGTTCTACCGCCGACACTGCGGCGTAGGCTGGACGTACCCACTTCTCGTGCCCTTACTCTAGGGTGCGGGTCGTGACACGTTTTTAGTGGTGGCCCATGCAGGTCGAGTTTATGTAGTGATATTCGAACTAGAGTATCACTACAGCCTGTGATAGGATTAAGGAATAGGCTTAGAGAGAGTGGATACTCAATCACAAGTTAGGAAAAATTTTCATGGATTTGAATCTACTGACTTTGTTCAAATCTATATAATCTATTTCATATTGTCCCTTGATACTATCATCCTTGTACCGTTATTGACTTCCTTATTGATCTGTCTTCAGGATGGTGGAGACACGATCGCAGCGACTCGGTCCAGGTGATACTACTGAGAGGTCTGCCACCTCTCGTCCAGCTCACCAGGACCCGGGGACTGCAGCTCCCCATACTCCAGCTCATGTGGGAGCTTCTGCCCCAGTTGGGGGTGCACCTCTTACTATTCAGGGGGTCATTCCAGCTACTCCAGACATGCCTCCCCCGCAGTTTCGTCAGCCTCAGTTTCAGCCAGAGTATCAGCAGCAGCAGCAGCAGCAGTACCAACAGCAGTACCAGCAGCAGATGCCATCTGGATATGTGGATGCTGCGCAGATGTTTTCATATTTCCAGCAGTTCCTAGAGTCGCAGCAGACCCAGCAGCAGCGTCAGACGACGGCATTTACAAGAGGCATTGATGATGTCCATCAGCTGGCTACAGCGACGATAGAGAGGTTGGCAGCCCAGCCGCAGGGAGGAGCAGGACCGCCGCGACAGCAGAGGATTCCAAGTATCCAGGACTTCAAGAAGATGAACCCCAGGGACTTCTTGGGAACAGAGGGGATACTTTATGCTGATGACTGGATCGAGCACATTGAGGAGATCTTTCGACTGGCGGAGATACCAGTCGGACTCCAGGTCGAGGCAGCTGCCAGCCAGATGCGGGATCTTGCCCGTACCTGGTATCAGACGGATCCGAGAGTAGGTACTCCAGGACAGGCATGGGGAGCTTTCAAGGAGCTCTTCAAGGGGAAGTTTTTCCCAGATCAGGCAGTCGGCGCTTTGGAGACACAGTTCGAGAACCTGGTTCAGGGGAACCAGACCGTAGAGGAGTACGCCGGTGAGTTTTGCCGTTTGAGCAGATTCGTGGAGGGCCTTAGCGAGGCAGCGAAGGCGAGGAGGTTCAGGAAGGGCTTGGTCAAGGAAGTCAAGTCCTTGACCAAGAGTGAGAGGAGTGCCACATTTGAGGATATTCTAGCAGGAGCGATGGCGGCTGAGGATGATCTTGAGCTGAAGCTCAAGAGGGGCCGCGACACCCAGGGAGCTGGCAGCAGTGGAGGACAGGCCAAGAGGCCTCATTTTCAACACCAGCAGCAGAGGCCATTCCAGCAGCAGAGGCCATTCCAGCAAGTGCAGCAGCCGAGGCACCAGCAGCAGGCACCCAGGCAGCAGGTCGTTAGTTGCACTTTCTGCAAGAAGTCGGGACATGGATGGGGTGAGTGCAGGAAGAGGTTGGGCTGGTGCCTAATATGTGGGGCAGCGGACCACCAGCTGAGGGAGTGTTCCCAGTTCACAGGCAGAGTAGCACAGGGAGCAGCACCAGGAGCAGGAGCCAAGGCTCCGGTAGGTCAGCAGCAGAGAGGACCATTACAGCCACAGCAGCAGAGATTTATGCAGTTTCAGCAGCAGGCTGGAAGAGGTCAGCAGGGGCGTGCTTACGCCATGACAGTTGAGGATGCTCAGGCAATTGGTGATGTGCTTGCAGGTTCTGTTCTTCTAAATTCCATTCCCACCTTGCTTCATTATATCTATCTTAAAATCCAATTCCATCTGCTCCTACCTATTCTTTATTAGTGATCAGTTTTGTCCTGGTAGTTCATTTGGTTTTGTCGATTGTTTGTTGTTTCTTTATCTCTTACTTAGGAGTAGGAGTAGGAGTAGCTTTAGCTATTAATATAATTCTTGACTAACTCTTTTGTCAAGAACTTTCCTCTTAAATAAATTAATTTGTGTTATGCCTTTTGACTTAGAGTTGATAGAGTAGCTCTGACCATAGAATGGTGACCCTTTTAGCCCTGTGATTTATTGTTTCCTTACCTTCCTAGTCTATGCCCATGACCAGGACTATGTATCTTCCTTCATCATTCCACCCTTACTTATATCTTATGCTACAAATTTATCCTTAGTTTTACAAGCTTATCCTTTTCGAGCTTGGTCATGATATATTTTATTGGGTGCGCACCCACTAACATATTGTCTAATCAGAACCGGCGCATGATGGTCTGATCAACCTATTGTATTTTGGTTCGCCTTTTTATATATTAATCTACGTGGATGTAGACACAGTTAAACTTACCCTAGAATCTTATCCGCAACAGCCTTGATGATTGTTGTTTCCTTACTTTCCCAATTAGGACACCTTATGACCTAAAACTGCTAGCCAATTTTTGGACATGACCCAGTATAGGTCTACTACCCATATTTTGCTTATTTGACCTTGTATGTTGCCTAGGTAGTGGCTTCGTCCCTGATTGTTGGAGGTTTGACCTAGGAGGAGTACGACCATCTAAATTTCGAGGACGAAATTATTTTAAGGTGGGTAGACTTGTAACACCCTGTTTTCTGAAATTGGGGATTTTTGAAAAATTTATTATTTTTATTATTTATTAGTGGTATTTTAGTCATGGTATGATTTTCTGGTGATTTTAGTTAGATTAAACCATTTTCTAAGTCATGCTAAGTCATGACTTATGACTTTGTGATTTTGGTTAGTATAACTTAGTGTAAACCCTAGTTTTCTCTAACCTAGAAGTTGCCATGACCATGATAGCTTAGCCATAGGCTTAGAATATCAAATTTGGGGTTTTTGACCAAAAGGGTATTTTGGTAATTTTCTAGATTTAATTTGTGATTATGTGATTTTAATATTATTTAATACTTGGTAGGTCTCATGATTAGTTCCTAACCTATCCTACCCTAAACTAGTAGTTAGCCCCTAACCTAGAATCATTAGGGTGATGTTTAGGTCATGGGTTAAAGTAGATAATATCTAGATATTTGCTTTATGGATATTTTGCACAAAACATGCAAAATATCACAACCCCTTTACCAAAAGTCCATGACTTAACCTAGAAGGAAGCCAAGGACACCCCCCCCCATGTCTTGGCCGGCCAAGGGGTACCCCCCTAGCTGGTACACACTCCTATATAACCCCTTGGATTAATTCATGAAGAAATTACATGAAATTTAATCCACAAAAATTCCCTTTCCTTTCAACTTTCATAACTTGAGCTATTTTGATCCAAATTGACTCTAGTCTTTTGCATTGGAACCCTACAACATCTAGGGAGCTAAGGGAAGCAAGAAATCTAGAATTTGGGAGCTTGGGCATCGTCGAGTTCGAGATCACAACACCCTCTTTTCATTGATTTTCCTTGGAATTTCACCAATAGGTAAATATGTCCAAACCTAGTCTAATTCCTGTTTTTATTTCATAAATGCATTCATATAGGGATAACAATACTGTGGGTAAAGTTTGGTGGGATTTTGATGTGATTTGGTGTCCGTATCGGACACGTATCATGGGTTTAATATAGGTGTTTGGTTGAATGCCTCAAAGGAGAGGACTTCCAGTTTTTACAAAACTTTTTATACAAAAACCTAGTCCTAGGTTTCCTAACCCTAACCCTAGTCTTCTGCACTCAAACCAATGCGGTGTCCGTGTCCAAATTGGACGCGAACCCGACAGGACACACTGTGCACAAGTGCACAGTAATGCCCTGCTACCCGACACCTAGTGTGCACAGCACAGACTACTTGGACACGTGTAACTCGACACAGACGAGGGGGCATTGTCTGCGAACATGCCCCCAAAGTCTCGTGTGGTGTCGTGTCGTGTCGAGTGAGAAAACTCACTCGCACTGGACACGCACTGGTCACGCACACACGCACAGACACCAACTTCGAGTGTCTCGTGTCGCACGGACACGACACGATGACACCTCGTAGTGACACGAGAGTGTAGCCCTATACGTGGCGTACACGTGGACACGAGCACGTGGTGCTTCGTGTCCTGTGTCGTGTGTACGACGCGTGTAACCGCGTGCACGACGTAGTCGTAACACGCGTGTATCAGTCGTGTTTTCACGACTGATACGCTGTTAGTTCTGTGTCCACGCGTGTCGTGGACACGTGTCAGGCTGTGGGATGTGTAGCCCTATGTGTGGGCTACACGTATGCACGACCACGAGACGTGTCGTGTCTCGTGGTGTGTCCACGAGTGCGTGGAATGCGTGCACGACGCTGTTTTCGTGTGCACGTATCAGTGCTTACCCGATGGACTGTTTTGGGTGTTTGGACACGTGAAAACGTGTCGTGGTGTCGTGTCAGTGTCTTGGGATCCTAGAGTATCTATGGGGTGTCAGTTACCAACCCTTGGTTGGGAGTCTTAGCTCGATTTAGTATGGGTAATTCGATTTTCCCCATTTCAGTGCACTGTGCACAGTTCACAGTTTTGGTTTATTTCCAGTTTTTGGAAATCGAATTTCGATTCGATTTTGTTTATGTTTAATACATTAGACTAGTGTATTTTAGTGTGTAGATGTGAAGTGCATAGGTATTTGTGAGGGTAGGTCGAATTTGGGGAGATTTGGTTGTGTGTGTGTGAAGTTATATGTATATACATATATGTATGTATATGTGTTATGTATGTGTGTGTGTGGTTCTGGATTGGTTCCAGAATTCCTGGAACAAAACCCCTCCTTCTCACTGTCTTTCATTCCCTCTCTCTCATTCAGTCTCTCTCTCTTCTTCCCTCTCTATATATATATTATATATATATATGAGTTTATATATATATATAGGTATATATATATATATATTGATATATATATATATATATTTGTATTAGTTTTCATATAGTGATTATATATATATATATGTATGTGGGTTTGTATTGTATATAGTATCCATATATGGGTATATGGGTAGTAGATAGATATATATCTATATATAGATATATACATATATATATGATTTCTAGTATAGGTTTATGTGAAACCTATGACACTGGCCTATGGCCTAGGATTATTGGCCTATGGTTGGGGCTAGCCCTAATGACCCAAAAACCCATGTTGACCCTTGTTGACTGAAAGTTGACCAAAGTCAACTTTAGGGCAAAGTTGACCTAGATCACCTAGAAATGACTAGGAATGACCTAAATCAACTAGTTTGACTAGTTTGACTAAAACCCTAACTAGTTTGACTAGTATTGACTTAACCTTGACTAGTTTGACTTTAGAGTTGACCAGAGTTGACCAAGAGTTGACTTTTGACCAGATTGACCTAGAATCATGTAGTTTGCATAGTAGACTTCATATTTACTATTTAGAACACATTGTGACTTGTGTTGCTCTGATCAGGAGCCAGACACCTCTCTTCAGACTGCATATTCTCTACAGACATTCATACAGCAGGCGAGTACATTCTCTGACCGTTTCATACTTGTTCAGGCTTTACTTCTCGCTCTAGATTACTTTACTTGTTGCTGTCACGTTGGTAACACGGATTGGTACTATATGGATCTTTACATGAGATGTTATCCCCCTCGGGAGCATCGGGTACTTCATGTTATGTGTGTTTCACTATCATCATGTACTCCTATGCTTTCATTATTCATGTACACTCATGTGATCATGTACTCTCATGTTTACTGAGCTCTCATGTATACTATCATGTGCACCCTTTTATGGGCCCCATGTGATATCATGTACAATAACGTAACTTGTATAGATCCTTGTGTATTGATTGGGGTACGGGGGAGTAGAAGTGGACATGTGAATAATTCCAAAGTAGTGTAGTCATGTACAAACTCAGTAGTATAGTCATGTATAAATTCTAGCCATTCACATGCCTATCTTGTGCTCTACATCACTAGTCACTACAGTTCTCTATATACAGTAGATATTTCATTACAGCTATCTCTTTTACAGCGTATATTTCCTTTCAGCAGTTCATGTATCTTACTCTATTGCCTGTATCGTATTTCCTAACCTGATATGCACTGCGTGAGATGTATTGTGCTCGTTCCCGTCCTGATTGGACCTGTTGAAAATATTACAGAGGATGAGGATGAGGCCCTGGTGTCTACCTATTATGGAGCAGGACTAGATGATACTTGTATTGAGGACCCTCAGCAGGTTCCACCTACAGCTGAGGAGGATGTTCCAGTAGTCTAGACCAGTTTAGTCTAGGCAGTCTTTTCTATATTTACTTTTTGTCTCACATTCTGTGTTGTATTTTGAGATGTGGAGATGTATAGACTCTTAGACTTATTGTATTATGAGTTAACATTCTGGATGTTATGTATCTTAGACACTTAGTCTTATTTCATCTATGCTATGGTTCTCTTTGAGTTACTATCTATCTGTTCTTCGTTCTTCTACCCTAGATGTGATTGAGATTGTTTTCTATTTGTCACCTCCATTCGGAGAGTATAAACTGTACAGGTACCTTATACTGTTAGATGATTTACCTAGGACAGCGTTCTACCGCCGACACTGCGGCGTAGGCTGGACGTACCCACTTCTCGTGCCCTTACTCTAGGGTGCGGGTCGTGACAACAGTAATCATTGAAAATAATATAGTGTACATGTGTACAGTGGTATAGGAAAACAGTGCAAACAATGTGGCATGATTCCTGGAAAAAATTAGTGAGTATGCTAACAGAAAAACAGAGGGTGATACCCTTGAAAACATGACAATTTTAGGCTAAGCCTTGGGCTGATTTAAGGGGGTTTTAGGACAGCTATGTAGGGCTGTAGGGACTGGAATTGGGGGGCCAAATGGCTGTCAATGGGACAGCTAACATGGTGGTATTAAGAGGCAGGTTTGGACAGCCTTGTAGCTGTGTTCAAGGCTGTTCATAGGTTGATTTAGGACTGGAATGTGGAGCTAAACCTGGCAAATCTCCCCCTCCTTAAGCAGTGTAAACTGCTGCTACCAGGAAAGGCAAGCCAGGTCAGTCCAAAGCCAAACTTGAAACAACTCTAGTGTAGGGTCCCTCATATAATCCTTCACTCTCTCCTAACCTCACATGCATATAGGTAAACTTCCTAGGATATCTAAATGAGATAACTCACAAGTCCAAACATAACCCAAACTCAGGTAAACTCATTACCTGTCATGAATACAAGCCCAAGATTCCAAATCAGTGAATCCTAGTGAATAGGAACATTCTCAGGAAAATAGGTTTCAGTTTATAGTGTCTCAGGAATTTGATTAAACAGTGTATCACATAATTAGTTAGATGCAAAGTGTGTGTGAATATGTGATTATGTGTAATAGAGTGTGTGTGAGGAATTATGTTGTGAGGGTGTGAGGAAAAATAGTGTGTCAATGTTCCAGTTTACATAGAGTAGTGTGTGTGTATAGACATATGGGTTCATATTTCATCACAGGTTATAAGTGTATAAGAACTAATTCAACAAAACAGTGAGCAACAGTGAATTTAATCCCAGGATTTTGTATTCAGGGAAAAGAAAGTCTAAATGACAGTTCTCATTAAACTAACAGTGGGTTAACACAAAGCAAATGGATTTAACATGACAAATCTTACATTCAAATCAGTGTGCAATATGTGTATAAGTGAACAGTGTGCATGAGTGCAATTCAATGTGTGAGGTGGTCTCAGTTTTAGTTTCCCTGAAACTTGACTGGACACCCCACACCAAGTTGCAAAATATCGATTCATTGATTCCCTTAACTCCATACAAACACAACCACATGTTCAATTATTAATAAGGTGAGTCAAATCACTGATATCTAACATCCTAAAGCAGGAAAGAAATCCAAAATCAGGAAAATACACATTTACCCACTTGGTATCAGGTTTTTTAGGGAAAATCATGGTTTCGAAATCAAATAACCATCAAAATTGCAATCTAACCTACTCATCACTCATTACATATGTAGGTGGGTCTGAATTAAACATTTAATCAGCATTAAACCAAGAAAAATGCAATTTAAAACCCAAGGAAAAATTGAACAGTGAAGTGGTGTCAGTGTGTATCAGTCCCATAGGGGACTCGATCGTTTGAACCCAAAATAATCATCAAACTTACAAATAAAAGGTTGGTAAATAAGTACCTATGTGTGCTCGTGTCTAGGGGTACTTCACGTATCCAAGGGACTGGATACAGTCGTGTCCAATAGCCAAAAACCACACGAGTCCCAAACTGGCTGAACCAGTGGAGTCAGTCGACCAAGGACATCGAGATTTCTCTCTCGATACCAAACGAGATCCCACAAAACTTGGGGAATGTCTTGACAGACATTGCCCCTAGCTCTCTATCGAATATCGTGTCCAAAGACACCACGTGGTGTCCACATTGTGACTCGGGTAGCAGGGCAACCCAACCCGGCTACTGTGCAGCATGTCCAAGGCTCCAAACGCGACACAAACTGACTCAAAATAAGCTCAATCAAGAAGAAACTCATAAACGACATTAAAACAAACATTTCCATTCAAACACAAATTAAAAATAGTAAAGAAAATCCTATTGAGGTATTAGGTCGAACACCTCAATAATCTACTGATACATGTCTGATACGGACACGTATCCGACACAGGAAGGGGTCATCTCCTACCCGAAGCTAGAGGGGACCTAGGGCTATGCATCCATGATGATAAACCAATAGTTTAAATAGGGTTTAAGAGATTTACCAATGGGTTCTCCTCAAGCTCAAAAACTTCACTGAACAGCCCCTTCTACTGTAGCCCGAGCTCAAGGTGATCCCCAAATCAATATTCTACCTCTATGGACAGCAAGAGGGGGAAGGTTAGATCACATTGCAAAAGATTAGGGCTAAAAAAGATCAAAAATGGATGAACTATGGATTGGGGAAGGAGTCTATACCTCTCTTTCTTCAAGACTTGCAAGAATGATAAAAAAGAGGCAAGAGTTCAACATGAAGGTTTATATAGGGGGAAAACTACTACATGGCTGGTCATCCTAGGGTTTAGTACCCAATCTATGGCTCTCAATCTCCCACTAAGGATCTATGGTCCATATGGATTCTAGGTTTTAGCTATACTAACTCAAGACTATGACTAATCCTAGTCATGACTAGTCAAGTCATAAATCATGGCTAACCAACCTTAGTCAATGCTAACATGACCATCAACTTAACCAAGGCCAATATAGGTTAGTCTAATCTATTAGGGTAGGTCCTTCTAGGTTAGGCTAATCACATCACTTACCAAGCAATTATTCACATACATTCAATAAGTTCTAACAAATCCTATTAAATTAAATAAATCCCCAAAATTACCAAACTACCCTCTAGGCTAAAATGTACTAAATGGAAACTCTACTCACATGGTTAGGCTCCCAAGGTCATGGTTAGTTTACTGGTCAAGTAGTCTCTAGGGCTACACTAAAGGAACACCAAAATCATAAGTCATGATTTAAAATAGTTTGAAATGATTAAAATCCCTAAAAATTACATCATGATTTAAATATAATTATTAAAAGACTAAAATTATAAAATTTCAAAATTACCCTCTATTGGAAAAACTGGGTGTTACAGGTCTACCCACCTTAGAAAAATTTCGTCCTCGAAATTAAAATGGTAGTAGTCCTTCTAGGTCAAACACCCCCACAATCAAAGTCTCAAACATACCGTCAGATAATCATATGCGTCTGTCCAAAATCATGATACTCAGAATCTTCGTCGTACTAGTAAGCAAGGCTACGATAATCACAGAGTCCTCGACTAAGGCACATACTTCTAGAATCATGGTATTTAAGATTTTCACGTTGCCGCATGCTTGGCAGCGAAAACCTTAAATTCCGACACCCGAGAAATACGTCCTAAATCTGACTATATGTCCTCACTATGCCAGCTAAATACGACCATCGAAGATTCTAGATTCCATAACTGGATGACCTAGCCCATATGATTCATCTCAGAAGAAAATCAAACATAACACAAAAACAACAAGACCGAATTGATCAACCAACAAGGAACAGAGAGAATCGAAGTTCAAGGCAATAATTGTAGAACTTGAATCAAGAACAAAAACTACAACTAGATCTCCAACGGCCTGAGCATCCTCGGCTGTCATGGCGAAAGCTCGCCCTGGCTGGCCTTCCATGGCCTGCTGCTGATGCTGTACGAACCTCTCCTGCTGAGTCTGCAATGGTGGTCCCCTCTGCTACCCTGCCGGAGCCCTAGCTCCTGGTGCTATCTGAGCCAACGGTGTCAGGTTCTTGGGACACTCTCTATACTGATGCTCCGCTGAACCGTAAAGTAAACACATTTCCAGCCTCTTCCTGCAATCGTTCCACCAATGGCCTGGCTTCTTGCAGAAGTTGCACACAGTATTCTGCTGCTGCTTGGGTGCCTGCTGATACAGTACCTGTCTCTGTCCCTGATACTGAACAGGCCTCTGCTGCTGCTGCTAGAAGTGGACCATCGGCTGCCGATACTGCTGCTGAATCTATATATGAGGCCTCTTGTCCTGGCCTCCGCTGCTGCTGTCCCCAACTGGGTCTCGCCCCCTCTTGAGCCTCAGCTCAAGATTATCCTCTGCCAATAAGGCTCCCGTCAAGATCTCCTCAAAAGTGGCATCCCTGTTGCCCTTGGTCAGGGACTTGACCTCATTGACCAGACCCTTCCAGAACCTCTGGGCCTTCGCCGTCTCGCTCAAGCCCTCTACGAACCTGCCGAGGCGGCCAAACTCCCTTGCGTACTCCTCCACTGAAAGACTCCCCTGGACTAGGCTCTCGAACTGCGACTCCAAGGCTCTGAGTGCTGAATCCGGGAAGAACTTCTTCTTGAAGAAGCCCTTGAACTGCTCCCAAGTCTGCCCAGCTACCCCCACCCTGGGGTCTGACTGGTACCAGGTGCGAGCAAGATCTCGCATCCGGCTAGCTGCTGCCTATATCTGGAGATCTGCCGGTATCCGGGCCAGGCGGAAGATCTCCTCTATATGCTCGATCCACTCGTCATCATATAAAATCCCCTCCGTCCCCAGGAAGTCTCTAGGGCTCATCTTCTGGAACTGCTTTATCCCAGGTGTCTTCGGCTGCTGGACTACTGGTCGAGCTGCGACTGTCGTAATGGCCAGCTCTATGCCCCTTTCCTGTCGGGTCTGCTGCATCTCCATAAACTTCTGAAAGTACGCAAACATCTGTGCCGCGTCCACGTGTCCTGTAGGCGGTGGCTGCTGGAACGGTACCTCTGGGATGACTGGGTCCTGCCTCCGAACTGGTGAAGGCATACCCTCTGCTGCTGCTGCTGAAGTCCCAATATGAGCAGAGGTGGCAGGAGCTGAAGCCTCCCGACCCTGCTGAACTGGCTGAGAGGTAGCAGTCCCCTCTACAGTATCCCCATGAATGGTACGCTGTAACCGCGTCTCCACTATCCTGAAGACAGATCAAACAAGGTATCAATTGCTGAGAAAGAAGCGATAAGTCAAGGGAGGACAGTTTATTTCAAAAGAAAGTATTAAAGTAGCAAGGATTTTGATAACAAGAATCAGATTAAGAGCTTTTCCTAATGTGATTGAGTACCTCCAAAAATATCCTAATCCTACTGCAGGCTGTAGTGATACTCTAGTTCGAATACCACTACATAAACTCGACCTGCATGGGTCGCCACTAAAAACGTGTCACGACCCGCACCCATTGTGAGGGTACGAGAACGTAACTACGCCCAGCCTACGCCGCAGTGTCGGCGGTAGAACACTGTCCTAGGTCAATCTTCTAACAATATAAAGGTACCTGTACAGTATATACCCTCCGATTGGAGGTGACATAGCAATATACAGTCTCAATCACATCTAAGGCAGAATGATAAGATAAAAGATAGATAGATACTGGAATAAAAGATCCACAGGATACAATCAGAGAGAGTCTAAGTGCCTACTGCTATACAAATAGAACATCTAGCTCAATACAAGTCTAATACTAAAAATGAAAGAGTATATATATACAATCCTGATCTCAGAAGACAGAAATAGTAAAATCCTAGGCTAGGGAGCCTCAGTCTCTAAGCTAGTGGATCAGGCTGGAAATCTGGGTCACACGAGCCATCTACAGCTGTCCCATAGAAGGTGTCTATGCATGCCTCATCCTCATCCTCTGTAATATTTTCAACAGGTCCAGTCAGGACAGGAGCGAGCACAAAACATCTCACGCAGTTCATATCAAGTTAGGAAATATAAAGCATGCAATAGAGTAAGGTACATGAAACGCTGAAAGAAGAATATATATAAAAACAGCAGAGATTTGATAATGAGAAATATCTATATATGATAAGTAAGAACTGTAGCAACATGTGATTTAGAGCACAATATGGTTATGTAAACGGGTTAGGTTATACAATAAAATGGGACTCCTTTGTACGTGGGTGTACAATGGACATATACAATTTCTTATACAATAGGATTGATCACATAACCACTTCTACTCTCCCTCCCCCAATCAATACACAAGGATCCAATTCAGTTATGTTACCTTATACAATGGCTTGTACAATGGCTCAATGTGATAATGAGAGTACATTATGCACAATGAGTGTACAATGATAAGGGTATTCAATAAATACAATATGTAAGTGAAACGCACATCACAATATGTATTTAGTGAATACAAGGAGATAACATCTCAGAAGAAGATTCATATAGTACCAATCCGTGATAATGATCGTGTCAGTATCAAGTACAGTAATCTAGAGCAAAAATATAAATCCAGACAAGTATGAAACGGTCAGAGAATGTACTCGCCTGATAACTGAATGTCTGAAGAGAATGTACTGCCTGAGGAGAGGTGTCTGGCTCCTATTCAGAACAGCACAAGTCACAACAAATCCAGAATAGTAAAATAAAGTTCTACTATGCACTCTACATGAGTCTAGGTCAAACTAGGCCAAAGTCAACTCTTGGTCAACCTAGAAGTCAAACTAGGTCAAACTAGGCTAATCAAGTCTCACTAGGCCTAACCAGCCTATTCTAGCAAGCACACATCATCACAAGCCTTACTAGTCTATCAACACACAATTTATAGGTGTATATACATAGGCTAATACAATCTATATTGGTAATACATTGCTTCCACACATTATATACATATACTATTTTTATATAAGCAACATTACATATATATATTACATTATAGGCAATATGCACATACATTATATATATATATTACATATTCATCCAGCAATTTAGAGATATTATATATACATATATTCATAGAGAGAGAGACATGTGTGTGTGAACAACCAGTGTGTGGGTGATGAAGGGTAGTGTCAATGGGCATGTGCATGTGTGTGCCTAAATGTGTGTGTAGACTATTCAGAAATCAATAGAGAAAAGTGTGTGTATATCTTGTGTGTAAGACAATAGAAAACAGTGCATTGAAAGTTCAAAACAGTGTGGTGACCACATGACAGTAATCATTGAAAATAATGTAGTGTACATGTGTACAGTGGTATAGGAAAACAGTGCAAACAATGTGGCATGATTCCTGGAAAAAATCAGTGAGTATGCTAACAGAAAAACAGAGAGTGATACCCTGGAAAACATGACAGTTTTAGGCTAAGCCTTGGGCTGATTTAAGGAGGTTTTAGGACAGCTATGTAGGGCTGTAGGGACTAGAATTGGGGGGCCAAATGGCTGTCAATGGGACAGCTAACATGGTGGTATTAAGGGGCGGGTTTGGACAGCCTTGTAGCTGTGTTCAAGGCTGTTCATAGGTTGATTTAGGACTGGAATGTGGAGCTAAACCTGGCAAATCTCCCCCTCCTTAAGCAGTGTAAACTGCTGCTACCAGGAAAGGCAAGCCAGGTCAGCCTAAAGCCAAACTTGAAACAACTCTAGCGTAGGGTCCCTCATATAATGAGATAACTCACAAGTCCAAACATAACCCAAACTCACGTAAACTCATTACCTGTCATGAATGCAAACCCAAGATTCCAAATCAGTGAATCCTAGTGAATAGGAACATTCTCAGGAAAACAGGTTTCAGTTTATAGTGTCTCAGAAATTTGATTAAACTGTGTATCACAGAATTAGTGAGATGCAAAGTGTGTGTGAATATGTGATTATGTGTAATAGAGTGTGTGTGAAGAATTGTGTTGTGAGGGTGTGAGGAAAAATAGTGTGTCAATATTCCAGTTTACATAGAGTAGTGTGTGTGTATAGACATATGGGTTCAGATTTCATCACAGGTTATAAGTGTGTAAGAACTAATTCAACAAAATAGTGAGCAACAGTGAATTTAATCCCAGGATTTTGTATTCAGGGAAAAGAAAGTCTAAATGACAGTTCTTATTAAACTAACAGTGGGTTAACACAAAGAAAATGGATTTAACATGACAAATCTTACATTCAAATCAGTGTGCAATATGTGTATAAGTGAACAGTGTGCATGAGTGCAATTCAATGTGTGAGGTGGTCTCAGTTTTAGTTTCCCTGAAACTTGACTGGACACCCCACACCAAGTTGCAAAATATCGATTCATTGATTCCCTTAACTCCATACAAACACAACCACATGTTCAATTATTAATACACAGTAGGTGAGTCAAATCACTGATATCTAACATCCTAAAGCAGGGAAGAAATCCAAAATCAGGAAAATACACATTCACCCACTTGGTATCAGTCAAGTATCAGGTTTTTTAGGGAAAATCATGGTTTCGAAATCAAATAACCATCAAAATTGCAATCTAACTTACTCATCACTCATTACATATGTAGGTGGGTCTGAATTAAACATTTAATCAGCATTAAACCAAGGAAAATGCAATTTAAAACCCAAGGAAAAACTGAACAGTGAAGTGGTGTCAGTGTGTATCTGTCCCATAGGGGATTCGATCGTTTGAACCCAAAATAATCATCAAATTACAAATAAAAGGTTGGTAAATAAGTACCTTGGTATGCTCGTGTCTAGGGGCACTTCACGTATCCAAGGGACTGGACACAATCGTGTCCAATAGCCAAAAACAATACGAGTCCCAAACTGGCTGAACCAGTGGGGTCAGTCGACCAAGGACATCGAGATTTCTCTCTCGATACCAAACGAGATCCCACAAAACTTGGCAAATGTCTTGATAGACATTGCCCCTAGCTCTCTATCGAATCTCGTGTCCAAAGACCCCACATGGTATCCACAGTGTGACTCGGGTAGCAAGACAACCCAACCCGGCTACTGTACAGCGTGTCCAAGGCTCCAAACGCGACACAAACTGACTCAAAATAAGCTCAGTCAAGAAGAAACTCATAAACGACATTAAAACAAACATTTCCATTCAAACACAAATTAAAAATAGTGAAGAAAATCCTATTGAGGCATTAGGTCGAATACCTCAATAATATACTGATACGTGTCTGATACGGACACGTATCCGACACAGAAAGGGGTCATCTCCTACCCGAAGCTAGAGGGGACCTAGGGCTATGCATCCATGATGATAAACCAATAGTTTAAATAGGGTTTAAGAGATTTACCAATGGGTTCTCCTCAAGCTCAAAAACTTCACTAAACAGCCCCTTCTACTGTAGCCCGAGCTCAAGGTGATCCCCAAATCAGTATTCTACCTCTATGGACATCAAGAGGGGGAAGGTTAGATCACATTGCAAAAGATTAGGGCTAAAAAAGGATCAAAAATGGATGAACTATGGATGGGGGAAGGAGTCTATACCTCTCTTTCTTCAAGACTTGCAAGAATGATAAAAAGATGCAAGAGTTAAACATGAAGGTTTATATAGGGGGGAAAAACTACTACATGGCTGGTCATCCTAGGGTTTAGTGCCCAATCTATGGCTCTCAATCTTCCACTAAGGATCTATGGTCCATATGGATTCTAGGTTTTAGCTATACTAACTCAAGACTATGACTAATCCTAGTCATGACTAGTCAAGTCATAAATCATGGCTAACCAACCTTAGTCAATGCTAACATGACCATCAACTTAACCAAGGCCACTCTAGGTTAGTCCAATCTATTAGGGTAGGTCCTTCTAGGTTAGGCTAATCACATCACTTACCAAGCAATTATTCACATACATTCAATAAGTTCTAACAAATCCTATTAAATTAAATAAATCTCCAAAATTACCAAAGTACCCTCTAGGCTAAAATGTACTAAATGGAAACTCTACTCACATGGTTAGGCTCCCAAGGTCATGGTTAGTTTCCTGGTCAAGTAGTCTCTAGGGCTACACTAAAGGAACACCAAAATTATAAGTCATGATTTAAAATAGTTTGAAATGATTAAAATTACTACAAATTACATCATGATTTAAATATCATTATTAAAAGACTAAAATTATAAAATTTCAAAATTATCCTCTATTGGAAAAACTGGGTGTTACAAGAATAGATACCATATGATGGTGCCCTAGTATCACTGAGTGGAATATCAGGGTAGATATTACTTGAGTGTCATGGATTAAATAGAGGGGGCTAGGCCGCCTGTAGCGCAGCACCATGCCCCGCACAATCAGAGGGATACACCCCAGAGGGGCAGGGCTTTTGCGCTGACAGTCGAGTAGACTGACGCTATGGGTGACAGGTTAGCAGGTCTGTCTTTCCTGTTCTTCTTTCCATCTTATTGTGTGATTCTATTAGTACCTGTTAGGATGTTTTGTGCTGTGATAGATAGTATAGTAATCCTGATCAAGACCGTGATATCACGACCAGTAGGACCACAATTTGCATATTTTAGATATAGTTTTCTTGACCTTTATTGTTGGGGATTTGACCTAGAAGGGGTGCGATCATCTTAATTTTGAGGACGAAATTTTTCTAAGGGGGGTAGGATTGTAACACCCAGTTTTCCAGATGATGGTAATTTTAAAATTTTGTAATTATTATTATTATTGATATTTATTTCACATTATGATTTTTGGTGATTTTTAATCATTTTAAACTATTTAAAAACTGTTTTAAGTCATGACTTGTGATTTTGATGTGCTGCTAGTGAAACCATAGAGACTGTCTGACCTAGAGCCTAACCATGTCATTAGGGATATTTAATTATCATTTTTAACCTAGGGGTAATTTGGTTATTTTGTCTTATTTGAATTATTTGATTATTTATTGATTTGGTGAATTCTAGTTTGACTTTGACTTGTTGAGACTTAGTAGACTAGCCTAGAAGCTAATCCTAGCCATGGTGACCCTAGTCTAACTTAGGTTAACCTACTTTTAGTCATTAGAAACTAATTTTAGAATAGGAGGATTAGTTTAAGTGAAATCATTTTATGATTTATGGTTTAATGAAATGACTTGTGATTTAATGATTTAAGGACTTGTGACTTAAGCCCATAGCCCATTAGACTAAACCCTAACCCTAATTATTCACTTTATAACCAGCCATAGGGCTCCCCCTCCCTATAAATACTCTTTTATTTAGTTCTTGCCTCCTTTGTGTCATTCCAACACTTAGAGAAAGGAAAGGTAAATTTCCATTCTCCTAAATTTCCATTTTATTCATTTGATTTCCTTTTTCATCCTAGTCTTTTGCATTGGGTTCTAATTAAAGTTTATAGACTGTTGCTGGAGAGCTATTTCAGTTTGGGATCAATTTGGAGCATTTGGCCATCAAGAAGAACACCCCCCATTTAAAGCCTTTTCTTGTAATTTGCACTTATAGGTAAAACCCTACAAATTGCATTTTTATTCTAATTTCTTTGCATATTAGGCTAGGTTTAGGTGTCTCCTAGCTGTCCCTCAAGTTTGGTAGGATTTAGTGTCCGTTTGGTGTCCGTATCGGACACGTGTCTATGTGTGTGCTTACGTGTTCGACGAAATATCACAATGGAATGAATTTTTGTATTTTCTAAACTAATTACATGTTTTCAAAGCTCTTGATGTGTAGATTAATTATTTTGAGGACTGAGCACGATTCGATGCACATTTCGTGTCCAAATCGGCCATGTACCGCACGCACTGGACACAGCACAGGCCTCGTGCAGCCCCCTGCTGTTCGAGTGTCCTAGCGGACACGACACAAGACACCACGAAAATTTGTGGGGACGTACGGGCACCCACTGAAGTCACTCCCATAAAATTTTGTGGGTCCTCGTTCAGTGTGCAGCGGAGAAATCAACCGTGCACCGACCTCACACTGCTCGTGCACGCTGTACGCATCCCCTGCATTTCGGGGCTAACACAGGACATGACACTTCACTAGGACACATGAAATTTGATGAAGGTGATGGGGCCCATGTCTGACTAGACCCTTACCAAGTTTTGTGATACTTGGTTGCGAGTCAAAAAAGTTCTCGAGCCCGCATTGAATTCCCTGACACGCACACACGCAAATTTCGATCCACTGATGTGGTCTCGTATCGACACATAGACACCACGTGGACATGGGACAGGCACTTGGACACGTCCCCCTAGTCTAGGTAGACATGTGTGCACGGCCATGTGTCTCCACGTGGCCTGTGTCGTGTGATAGAACCATGTGCACGCGTGCACGAGGACTAGGAATTTCTAGTTTTCTGACAATAGTTTCGATTTGGGTTTGGACACCTCGTGTCCTGATTCTTGGACTCGTTGGTGTCCCATTAGACACATGGGACATGTCCCTATGACTGTACACGTGTCTTGCTATTTTTAATTTAATTTTCTGAGTTTTATTGGGTTCGAAATAGGGATTTTCAAGTATCAGTTTAATGAAACTGACAGTGATGAGTTAAATGAGATTATTTGGGTTTTCAAATTGGGTTTAGACTAATTTATGAACTATCCTTGGTTCTCATTTTTTTTTTCTGTTTTGTACTGTCACCATTCCTGAGATTAGAAATTAGGTTTCGATTTGGTTCGAATGTACATGTGTGTGGTTTGATTTTATTTTCCAGTTTTTTTGACAGTAATGACAGTTTTCAATGAGTTAGGAAAGGGTGATTTAGGAAGGGTTGTGTTCTGATTTGGGATTCATTGATATTTCAAATGTGAAGTTTATTAGTTTCATGTATATACCTATGTAAATATTCATGGTAATATCAGTAAGGTACTTAGGGTTATCTTGAGTTTAATATTAGAGTTGATATATCCTGAGTTATGCCTTGAGTTGTTGTTTTGATATTGGATTTGTTGGGTTGATTATTAGGAATTTGAGTTTGTGTGTTGATGTTGGAATCAACATTCAAATCCCTGAGTTGCATATGATATATATGAGGGTATAGTCATATCCCTATGTATGGTTATATGTGTGTGTGTGTAGAGTGGGTTTGAGGGAAGTGGTTGTGTCTTGAGCTTGTGTGTGAGAGTGGCTAAGTAAGTGTCTGTTTAGAGGGTAGGCAATGCCCAAGAATCCAGTAGACAGGAATGTGGCCTGTATTGGCTTGTGTGAGTTATGTGAGGGTGTGAGCTGGTTAGGGTGTGTTAGATGTTAGTCTAGGTTAGAGTTGATATCTAGCTTAATTAGAGTTAGAGTTGAGTGATAGATTAGAGTCATGTTAGTCCATGTTAGTAAGGTATTTGGATATGTTGAGGATGAGGTTTCAAGCTAGAGTGAGGTTTTGAGGTTATATGTTAATATGTTAGTGTTAGGTACTAGTTAGAATTAGAGTGTTGAGATGTTAGTTAGATATTGTATAGATAGGTTTAGTTAGAAGTTTGATTATTGGTATCCCATGATACCAAGTTATCATGATAAGGAAATAGTGTATTTACCTTTACCTTCAAGGTAAATAGACAGTTTACCTTATTACCTAGGAGAGGTATCAAGATACCAAGTTACAGTATCGAGATACGAGGATAAGTGGTTAGAGTACCCTAGCAAGGTACTAGAGTCTCACTGAAGTGGGTTAAGGTAAGGGAAAAGTAAGTTAGAGGCTAAGGTGAGGGTTTACCTTAGAAAGGGTAAACGAGGTAAGTTAAGATAATATCTAATTCTCAACATATGAGTTAAATACTTTAAGATATAGTTATAGTTAGGATCTTATCGTTGGTAATGGTTAGGAATATTAGACTTAGACTAGTTTTGACCTCGGTTGACCACAGTTGACTATTTTGATCAAAAGTCAACCAAAAGTCAACCGTAGCCTAGTTTTGACTAGAACTTGACCGAAGTTGACCAATTGAACTAGTTTGACTAGAGTATTGACTTGGGTTGATCTAGAGTTGACCAAGCTTAACTTGGACCTAGTTTGACCTAGACAGTTGACCAGGTTTGACTTAGAGTTGACTTTGACCTAGATTGACCTAGAAACCATGTAGATTGCATCGTAGACTTCATTTATCTTGTTTTAAACTCATTATAACCTGTACTACTCTATTTAGGACATTATGACTCCGGTGCAGACATCTGACATTATACTACTCTTTTCAGAGTATCAGGCGAGTACATTCTCTGATAGTTCTCTCATTTATTGTCAGTTACTGTACTTCAGTTCTAGTTAGTTTTATGTGATTTTCTGTTTCCACACGTATGAATATTCTGGATTCATGTATGCGACACACTTACCATATTGTCTGGCCTCTATTACTAGAATCATTCTGGAATCATTACTAGTATCATCGTGTTTGGCTAGACTCTCTCGATTCTCGTATCTTGTACTGGATTCACTTGTATTGCAGGACGGGAAAATATTGAGTAAGGCATGTAGACATACCCCAAATCTGGAATTTCCCTACTGGAATCTACTGGAAGCATAGCCATCTCTCGCCTGATCAGTGAGAGATGTGCCTGATACCTACAGCCGTTTACATGTCAATCTCAGTATTTTAAAACACACTATTAGATTGTAGCTGGTCTCGCCTGGATTCTTGATCACTGACTAGCACCGTCTTGTTCTGGATTCATCTTGTATAAGATTCGTCCCGTACTGGATTTATATAGGATTATACTTGGTTTACATTTACTGTCTGGACTTATCATATTACTCTAGTTCAGCTAGATTTATTTTATAGTCTTCATTGCCATGATTCTGCTCTTGTTTTAGTTACTTACTTTCCTTGTATCTTATCTGTTTCTCTATACCATCACCTACATATAAACCAACATGTTCAACAATAAAACTGTCTATAACTGCTTTATAGTTCTCTGTCATTTACTTGGGTTTTCTTGATGAGTTGTACTCGTTCCTGTCCTGACTGGACCTGTTGAAAATTTTACAGATAATTGTCCAGAGGACACATGCCCTACATATTATGGATCAGGAGATGGCTTAGCTACCTATGGCCCCGACACTCAGGAGTGATTGGGAGATTAGCTAGTTGTCTTGTTTTAGCTTTCATGCTTTAGAACTTGAGTTGTAAATAAGTTGAGTTTTATAGTTTGAGATTGTCTGAGATTATATTATTAGTAGTTGGTTTATTACTGTTATTTAGTTTTAGTTATAATCTTCTGTGTTATCATATCGTGCTTTGACTGTGATTGAGATTACATTATATCTATACTTTTCCTCCGTTCGGAGTTGAGATTTTGACAAGTACATTGTATAATTGCGTGATTTGTTGGTTAGATATTGACCTAGAACAGTGTTCTACTGCCGACACTGCGGTGTAGGCTGGGCGTTGTTACGTGCTTGTACCCTCACAGTGGGTGTAGGTCGTGACACGCGGCCTCAACAACTGTCTGTTCCTCCAGAAGTATCAAATCAGTCACAAGAATAATGTCCTCTGTCAATCCATAATAGGTGGGACACATGCCTCTAACTCATTGCCTAAAAATGTGGTTATCCAGTCAGGATTGGAGAAAGTACAAATACTGATAGACATTTCATAACATTATAATGACTATAGAACAAGAGTTAGAATATATGAACTTGGTAATCAAGTAAGCATGTAAGACTAAACTAGTAGTTTAATAGAAACAAGCAAAAATAGTGAATATGATAAGAAACTGGTAAATATGACATGAATTAGATAAAGAACTATGTCAAGAATTCTAAGCTTCTAGGTGTTTTGAAATTCTAAGTTCGACTTGTGAATGGCTCGGGTAATACGACAAATCGCACACGAAAATATGCGATTGCTATCTACACGATACGGCAAATCACATGTGAGATGTGTGACTGCTATCCACACGATTAGACACGGAGAACAGATAGGATAGTTCACATGTCTACTGAGGTATTTTTCTGCCCGACACTAGCATTTATAGATTCAAGTCATGGTATGTAAGATGCACGAATCACGGTAAACACGATAAATCACGAATCACGAGTATCATGAATAGAATCCATAAAACACTAATCACATGTAGCAAAATTGACATGAATACGATAAGAATATCTAAATCATGAAATAGAGACAATATTAGGAAATGAAAAAAAATCACTACATGTACTTGCCTGCAATCCAAGTTGAAAACTAGATCGAGCCGGTGTCCAAGTAGATGCCCAGTGAACCTATATTAACCCAATCAATTGTCAATATTTAGTTCTACCTGTAGGTGTACCATTACACACAAGCACATTTGTGATACACATTCACTTCATTACCCAATAGGCATAGAAACCTCACCTACTGTCTACCCTTACACACACTAGGTTAAATCCTGCACATATGTGTAGTACAAATTTTGCACACACACAAACAATTATCACTACACCACAGTGGTTTTGGATACACACATGTGCACAACTGCTTGTGTACAGATCTGTGCACAGGGTAACACACAAACACAAGTCTAGCCACCCTAGACACTCTCACTCACATGTGTGATATACCTTAAACTAAGCTGTAGGGAACCCCTGTTTGCATTATGCACTAGTACTGTGCCCTAGACTGCTGGTGCCTAGTGCAGTAACAACCACAACTACTTGCACAATGGATTCCCTTACTGCCTACTGCTATTATTGCTACTCTCCCTACACTCACTGCATCCAGTCACTCTCTCACACTCCAATAGCTCGCTGCACAGACAAACTTGATTCAGTCATAGCTACCCAACAATCTAATACCACACACTTTTCTAGCCGAACCTGTGCACACACACACAAACATACACAATATGACTCTACTGCCTACTGCTGATAGACTCATCTACAGGCCTCTACACAACATGTATGTGCACCTCTGCATGCAGACTTGGTCCTCCATCAATACATGTAGGTAATTGCCTCACTCCCTAGTACAAGTAGACACACACTCAATAGATATTAACACACAGCTGTGCAGGTATACACAATTATATGCACAGGTATACTGGTCAATCCCAGGTAACTGATCCTCCCTCACTATTGCACATAAGTGCAAACTGCCACTAAGCAGTTTCCCCTTCACTTCGAGCAGTTTTTAAGACTACACAGGGAACTCCCCCTCATCCTGCTGCTCAAAGTCCCTACATGACCAACTACCAATAGGTTGACTCCACACTCATAGGCACAAACTAACATTCCTACACACATAAGCTATGGCTGATACACTAGTATCCTACACAATCTATTCTCAGACTAATGCCAAATATCTGCACACAACACAGACCTAGTTCCCTGCTGTTATGACACCTACACAGGCAATTACACATATAGTTACACATTCATACACCACTGACACTACCTACACACATACCTAGCAAACAGTTGTTACTAACAGATTTCCTACATATTCCCCATTCTAAATCATGTGCACACATATCATTCACACACACACACACATATATGGTATCACACATACTCATGTGTGTATATATATGTGTGTGTGTGTGTGTGTGTGTGTGTGTGTGTGTGTGTGTGTGTGTGTGTGTGTGTGTGTGTGTACGTTCTATCACTCTAAATCTAGGATACCATCATGACACCAATTGGTTCCTAGACACTTAGGCACATAACCCAATATAATATGATACATAATTACACATTGATACATGTGACATAAGTCTCACGACACATGTATACGCTTCTCCATTCCCAAACCCCTACGTAAATGTGACAATAGCAATTAATATACTATTGAGCTTATTTAAAGACACATTTATATGTAGGAGGTTGTCTAATTGGCCAAGCGTACCACATTGTGTCATGGCACAACATTTGATACCATAATTAGGACACATGGACCAAACCTACACCAAAGTATGACACAAATTTGTCTTGGGGACTTGTATCAAACACTTGGTAGTCATAGATTCGTAGGTACCCCCAAATACACCATTCTAAACTCTAGATCTACTAGAAATGAGTCCTCTAACACCTATTCCTCCATCTAGAAGGTTAGATCTAGCCATTAGAGGGGTCTCCTACTAGTTTACTTGGAATTTAGCCATGAAAATTAGAAGAAAGATATTTATACCTATGTAGAATGGTGCCTCCTCAAGGACCTACAAATTTGGAGAAGGAGGAATAAGAAGTGGCTCTCAAATCCTTGCTATAGCTCCCCATTAGGCCTCCTTGAGCTCCCTAACTCCTTAGCACTCCATGGAAGAAGAATGGAGAAGAAATTGGAAGAGTGGAGAATGGAAAAAAAAATATTAAAGGGCTCCTCCCTATATGGCCGGCCATAACATTGGCTTGGGTTGGGCCTAACGGTGATTAATTAGGTTCTAATTCACTCCATGTCACTTAATTAACAAAAGGCTTCGATGACAAATAGGTGGGTTGGGCTCTACATTAATCCATGCACCTAATCTAGCCATGACTAGGGGTCCAACTAAAATATGAATTCCTAATCCATGTATTGAAATAAATAACATGCTAATGACATACCAATAGCAGAATTTAAATTGGTCAAAAATAACCCTATACGAAAATGTGGTGGTGACATAATGTTTGAACACCCTGATATTTTTTACGAGGAGTTCTTCTATGGAGTTTGTGCAATCTTAATGTGTCATGCCCCAATCCACTAAATCGTTTGTCCTCACATCGATTCAGTCAAATCGATCATCCTTACTGGGGCATGATATCGTACGAGTTGGGAGTTGCACTCGTACAAGGCAAGATGATTGAATCTTAAAATGATTATCTCAATTCAATACATTCGCAACGGAAGAAAGCAGAGTCACATTAAAGCTACACAGAGTATACGAAGCAATTCTCTTTTATTGAATAAGCAACGGAATACAAACGCTCTTGTTTACCCTAATGATTATGTCGAATTGGCTTACAACACTTATGACTCTCTAGCTCACAAAGGATCTCTGCGTTCCATACATCATGTCTTCTATATCCCGACCGCATCATCCTGTTGCAAGTTTGAGCCCTGATGCCTCAACAAGTCCAAGTTGCTTCAATATCTGGGGTTGGGGTATCAGTACACATCTCGTACCTGTGAATGGAAAACCCACTCGCCTAAACCAATACTAAGTAATATTGTGAATCATGCAGCTTAATTTATGATCTTTCTATTATTACCTTAGGATCAGTTTCATGGCATATTATAAGCAGTAAAATATTTACTCATGGCAAACATGTTATCTTTGATTCGCATAAGTAAACATGCAACACACACACACACACACATATGTGTGTGTGTGTGTGTGTGTATATATATATATATATATATATATATATATATATATATATATATATATATATATATATATATATATATATCCCTTACGTAATGCAAGGTGAATGCCTACCATTCTTCTTTGTCATGTTAAAAGTGATATTTGTACATAATTTATTTCCTACACCATTAAGTCTATTGGCCCCTATCTATATGAAGGTTACTGGCATGCCGAGCATACATGACTATATCTCGATACAACGAGCCGTTCTAGCGCATGGGTAGCATGCCTATGCGAAGATCCTATAGCATCCGTAATACGATGCGCTCTTTTAGCCTGGGTAGCAAGCCCTGCTAGAGGTTCTGTAATACACAATGCTTAATAGTACCACATTCCCCCTAGGTAGAAATTATCCCGGTGCCCCGGTGCATCTCGTTCAAGAAAAGCTATCAAAACCCGTGCACGGGTTATACATGTCCGTGACCATGGAATACGGATCTTACTCATACAACGGAAGCATAGTCTGAGTCCAAAACTCAGAAATCATATAATTTTACATTACTAATCTTTCATCTCATGTTTCCATACTTCGATTCCTTATTATGTAGCACCATGCCTCAACTCAATGTTTTAAAATAGCGATCCGTAGGTCCCAAACACACCGAGACACTAAGCCCCTTTTGTAACAGTTCCATGACAATTGTACCACAACTGTTCACTTCGCATTTGAATCCATATTTCATAAGTCTCTAAGCTTTGATGGAGTTATTCAATCTTCTTTGACTTGTACATTCAATGCACGCCTCCATATAATTTTTTTAATGTTCTATGTCTTAGTGTTCAATGTTCTACTACTCGTGCATTTAATATGCGGCTCAATAGAGTCTTTTGATGTTCTACGACTTGTTACCTGAGTTGTGCACTTGATGCACACCTCGATACGGTTATTCAATGTTCTATGACTCGTGCACTGAGGCACTCGTCGGTAAGATCCTTCGAGTTCTAAGTGTTCATTGCACTCCGACTCGTGCACTAAGGCATGCCTCGATAGAGTTTAATATTCTTTGACTCGTGCACTTGATGCACTCATCGATACAGTTATCCCATGTTCTATTTTGATTCGTGCACTTGATGCACGTTTCGCTTCAATATTCTATCTTAGTGTTCGACACACACTATAACTTCTACTTATCCAAGCCACGCCTATAGAAATCCATAGAATTAATACCACACAAGGGTACATTTTAGTTAGGCATGATGGAGTAGGAAAGAAGGGTCAGAGTCCTCCCACCTTTGTCGATTCGCTCATTCGGTTCGTCGAGTTGATACAGCTTGATTCTTTAACTTTGCTGCACGGCCAACTCATTTGACATAGCCATTCGAGCACTTCGTGCTCCTTTGAACTACCCGATTGATTCGACCTATCGTGTCCATGCCTCAACCTATTGCGAGGTGATACCTCCAAAAATTTAGCGTAAAAGCCTACACATGAAACCAACTCAATTAGTACTTCATTCGAATCAATTACTAATTAAACTTGCATCGATTCAAATCGATACTTCTTCGAATCGACTCAACATTTTATTTGGGTCAATTTAACTTATTCGAGTCAACGACTCAGCATAGTGCACAGTGTGGTGCAGGACATTACATAATGGTTCCAAAGCATCTGAGAGGAGTCCACGAGTTATGGAAGCAAGGAAGAAGAAGACTGATGAGTCTTTTATTCGGATCGTCAATAGAACAAAGTGATCATGCATTGATCAGACTTTCACCGACATGCTTCCCTATAAATTTACGATTATAGGGATTCATTACAAACTTTTGTTGAAGAGTTAGTCATTGTAATTCGTCTACACGTCAAATCAAGTTTTCTATCTCATCAACTTCATACGAAAAATAATTTGCATTCATCCTAAGTGTAAGACATTTTTTTCTTCTTCCATATACAACTATCTCAAATTAGCAATTATCATAGTAGAGATCATGCTTATTCTTTAATCGTAATGAGACCGTTAACTCGATAGTTAATAATAGTACATAGAAATTTTTGCCAAGGTTCGGGCGTATAGGCCCAACTCCAAGTTGCCATATTTCTTCATGGGTGTAAACACAAACTTGGTCTTGAAAGAAATGATAAAATTTTCCTTCAAATTTGGATTCTATGCTAAGAAACAAGTTAGCATTGACTAAGGGGGTGTTCAGTTTTTTTTTCCCGTAACTATATAGTGCTAACACTTTAAGTGTTGAACACTATATAGTTCTAGAACTTTAAAATGTAAAATTTGTTTTTTTCGTAACTATATAGTGCAAACCATTGTTTGTTTTTTCATCACTTTAAAATGCATTATAAATGTATGAATTGACTATTTTGTCCTCAAAGATCATGGCACCATTTTAAATTCAAATTTATTAGTAAAAATAGAAAAGAAAATAAGTTCACCCTCAAATACTTTTATCAGCACGATATAAAACTATTTCATCCTCAAGTTCACCTTCAAATATCGATAAAATAGAAATTTGTTAATAATATGAAAACTATTTTCTTGGTACAGAATATTATTTACTGCTATTTTTAAGCCAAATGCACATTTTGGACACCGAAAATTTATTTGATAGTTTAGAAAGTTTGAAACTAGTTTTTTTTGGGATATTTAGTAATAGGGTCTCACATATCTATCTATACTACTATATAATGAGAAAAGTAAGCTTCAGCGTGAAATTTTTTATTTCAAAATGCCCTCATCAATATTTACTAATTAAAATCATTCATTATATTTAATATGGATAGTTATGTAATTATTTATAGAAAAAAGAAAAGTTAAAGAGATTGTTTGCTCTCTCTAAGTGTTTTAATCTATACTACTATATAATGAGAAAAGTAAGCTTCACCGTGGAAGTTTTTATTCAAAAAATGCCCTCATCAATATTTACTAATTAAAATCATTCATTATATTTAATATGGATAGTTATGTAATTGTTTATAGAAAAAAGTTAAAGAGATTGTTTGCTCTCCCTAAGTGTTATAAAATGCGTGCAAGGCACGTGCATATATACTAGTATATAAAAATTTGGTTTTGGGTCTCACTGTTCATTAGCCTACATGAACAGTAATATCGAGACCGAAACTCTAATCTTGGTCACTTTCGAGACCCAAACCCATATATATATATAAGGGTGAATTTATTCCTCGCATATAGCGGAAAAGGTATTAAAGTACAACATCACAACTTACCATGCCCCAAAATACTATTATGGGGCCATTACAGATACATCGAATTCTATATTATGTAGAATTCCAATAGGAGGGGTAGTCAAGCCCTCAAAGATACGTCTGTTCCTCTCCTTCCAGATGTGCCAAACAGACGCAGCAAGCCGAACTCTGGCTCTTCTAGCCCACCCCGGATCCCGTCCACTGTGACCTCGGATCCAACTGAGGATGCTCTGAATGTTCCGGTCCATCCCCACTCCTCCTCGCAGCTGCGCACACTGCTCAGTCCAAATGTGCCAGGACACCGGGCAACCAAAGAATAGATGCCCCATAGATTCATCTTCATCATTACATAGCACACATTTGGCATCCAGAATCTGCATCCCAAACCGGATGAGTCTGTCTCTCGTCATCAATCTACCATGGAGAAGGCGATAAGCACAAAGTTGCATTTTCCGTGCAACGCCCTTGCCCCAAATGAAGTCCACCTCCTCAGCCTGGTCGTGGTAGATCCGAACCAAATCATAGCAGCTGCGGAAGCAGAATAGACCTGACCCGCCCCCCGTACCTGGGCCGGCCCAGCTCCATGAATCCTCCGTCTGGCTAGCGTCAATGGGAATAGTGTGAATCTCTGCCGCAAGCTGAGCAGTAAATGGATAACCCTCTGGCCTCCAACCTCCGTCTCTAATGATCCGGCTGCATGTGAGCCCTCTACCCGTTTTCCTGTCCAGCTGCCCTTCCAATATCTCTAGCAGGGATCTGGAACCCAACCAAGGATTTAGCCAAAGGTCGGTAGTCGTCCCATCCTTCATGCGCCTGCAGATAGCGGCCTGGAGCACCGGTCTACATCTCAGAATAGCCTTAAACGTGACCGAGAAATTGTTGTCTATCCTGCAGGCCCAGAAGTTGGTCCTCCGTAGGTATCTGCTAGCCATCCAGTCCGCCCAGAGCGACCCCCCCTTGATGAATTTCCAGGCCATCTTCACACAAGCTGCCTTCCTAACCGCATGAAGAGGTCGCAACCCAACACCTCCTTCCTCCCGAGGCCGACAGAGCTGATCCCAGGATATCGCATGTATCCCTCCCCTCCATATGAAGTTAGCGCAAATAGCTTCCACCTTCCGAATAGTAGCAGTGAGGATTTGGATAGACTGGAGCCAGAACATAGTGATGCCAGCAATGACCGACCGCACCAACTCAATCCGTCCCCCAAAAGAAAGCCCCGCCGCTTGCCAGCCCTCCACTCTCCTCTGAGCAAAGTCCACCAAGCTGTGACAATCCTGCTCTCGGGCATAGTTGACAGTCAGCGGGACCCCTAGGTATTTCACTGGGAGCTCACCTCTGTCCACACCTAAAGCGAAAGCTCTCTCCTCCTGAAGTGTACAACGGGAGCTGAAGTAGACTCTGCTCTTCTCCCGGTTTAACTGAAGCCCAGAAAGCCTCCCGAACTCCTCCATAATGTCGGAGAGCGCTCTCATACCCCTCATGGAAGGCTGGAGTAGCACCAATAAATCATCAGCATAAATCAAATGAGAAACAGCAGGACTCACCAATCGGAAGAGGGGAACAATCCTCCTGCTATGCACTGCTATATCCATCATACATGTGAAGTACTCCATCACCAATGTAAAGAGATATGGGGAGAGGGGGTCTCCCTGCCGCAGCCCCCTGTTGCTACTGAAGTAGCCATGTGGCGTGCCCTGGATGAGGACTGAGAAGGTAGGAGAGCAGATGCACTCTCTCACCCTCGCAACCCACCTCTCGTCAAACCCCATGGCAAGCATCAAATGGCACAGGAAGTCCCGATTGACCGTGTCATATGCTTTCCGAAGGTCAAGCTTCACACACGCCTTCATCCCTCCCGGTTTGCTAAACTCCCGCACCATCTCGTGAGCTAGCAGGCTGTGCTCCGCTATCGACCGGCCCTTGATGAACGCTGCTTGGTTCTGGGACACTAAACCCTACATAATCCCCTCCATGCGCCTGCACATAAGATGGGTGATAATCTTGTAAAAAAAATTACAGCACGCAATAGGTCGAAAATCAGCCAGCGAGGTCGCTCCTTCCTTCTTGGGAACCAGAGTCAAGAATGTATGGTTCATCTCCTTCAGGAGCCGTCCCTCCATAAAGAACTCCTGAACCGCAGCCAGAACAGGTGCCTTAAGCACACCCCAGTGTCGCTTAAAGAAACCAGAAGAGAAGCCATCAGGCCCAGGCACTTTGTTGGGATTAGCCTTCATCACAATATCTTCCACCTCCTCCATCTTCACCGGAGCCAAAAGAAGACTGTTCCCATGCCGGGACACCAGCCTCTTCGTAACCAGGGCCGGGAACGTGCTGGAGTAGTCCGTCTGCTGATATAAGGCAGTATAGAATCTGACGGCCTCCTCCTGAATCTCCACCGGGTCTCCAACAAGGCGACCCTCAGCATTCAGAAGTCTGGGAATGCTATTCCGGTGCTGGCGGGTGCGGATCACATCATAAAAGAATTTGGTGCAGCGGTCACCATCTTTGAGCCAGGAGCATTTCGCCCTCTGAGCCGCACTGATCTCCTCCTGCAGTCTCATGGTGCTAACCTCCTCAATCAGGGTCTTCTTCTTGGCCGCCAGATCCCCATTCATAATGTCAGATTGGAGGGCCACCTGAGTGTCCCGAAGCTCTTCTTCCTTCTCAGCCAGGGAGGTCCGCGGCCTCGTCTTCACCCACCCCCTAATAGCCCGCTTGAGCTGCTTGAGCATGTGAACCATGCGGAATTGGGCCGTGCCATCCCGGAAGTGCGGCATCTCTCTCATAACAACCTCCTCATACCCTGGTGAAAGGTACCAGCTGTTGTTATACCGAAACGGCCTCACCCGCAGAGTCGGTCTCTCACATAGGCCCACCCGGATAGGAGAATGATCGCTAGTACCAGCTGCCAGGCCTTCCGCCACCGAGGTCGAAAAACACCTGAACCACTCGCTATTGCCCAGGGCCCGATCCAGCTGACAGGCAATATGATTCTGAGTAGCCTTGAAAAAATCTTCTTGATAAGAAATAACAGAACAACATGGGGGGGCTCGAACTCGGCCCTCTGGGTCGGGTTCTCGAGTCGGGTCGGGCTGGCTAGGGGGTCAGCCCGCTGGTTGTGTAAAAGTAGTGCTTTAAAGGCTGGCCACTGGCGCTGACCTCTCCCCCCCGACCCCCCGATCCGCTCGCGGGGAGGGGGCCTCGTCGGCTGGGTGGCGGGGGAGGGGGTGGCCGACCTGTTGGCGGCAAAGGCGGAGGCGGAGGCGGGACTCCCCCAGGCGGGGGGGGGTCGGGAGGCAGCGGCGGGCGCGGCGGCGGAACCCCCCCAGGCGGGTGGGTCGGGAGGCAGCGGCGAGTCCCTCCCCCCGGCGGGGGGGGGTCGGGGCGCGACGGCGGGACCCCCCCAGGCGGGGGGGGTCGGGTGGAACCGGGGGCAGCAGCCCCCGGCCGACGGCGGTGGGGTTCCCTCACGCGGGAGGGAGACGAGTGGAGGCGGAGGCGGCTCTTCCGAAGAAGCCCCCATCTTCGAGTTCGGTTCCGGAGGAGATAACTCTGGAGATGCTGGCTGGCAGACCGTGACGAGACGTCGGATTGGAGGACGGCGAGGGGCTCAATCCCAAGTTTCGGGAAGGGCGGAGACAGGAAATCGAGGGACTCGACCCCTGAACGGCCCTCTGGAATCCCGATGCCGTGGGGGAGGTATGATGCGAACTGTTCCGGGTTGGAGGCCAAAGGCGACGGCGGCGGAGAAGGGAAAGGGTGTTGCAGTCGATACTGGTAGGCAGGGCCCGTCGCTGCGACTCCTCTAACCAGGATCCCCTCTGTGGAGCAGAGGCCTCGATCATGGAAGGAGGTCTGCACCCCAGTGGAGTCGAAAAGCCTGATGTCTATGGAATATGTTACCCCGATGGTGGTTGGTGGAGGACTTAGGGCTTACTTCCCCGCAGATGAAATAGCAAAGGTCGTTGATTTTTGGAAGAACACCTTAGTACTATATGTATTAGGGAATAAGCCGTTCTTTAGCCAAATCATGGGTTATGCGGAGAGAGTTTGGAGGCCCAAAGGCAGCATGGAATTCTTCTCCCGGGAGAATGGATTTTACTATGTTAAGTTTGGACTGGCGGAGGATGTGACCAGGATTGTGCAGGGAGGGCCATGGTCGTTTGGTGGGAGACTAATTATTTTGAAAGAATGGACACCGGCGCTGAGGTGTGAGAAGGAAGTGTTGAATGCCATCTCCGTCTGGATCCGGTTTCCAGAATTCCCTATTCAATATTGGAGCATCCCACTTCTCATGAGACTCGCCAGCCTCGTGGGGAAGCCGATAAAGGGAGATGAGGCCACCACCTTCCGATCCAGAATAATGTACGCCAGAGTCTTTGTGAAGGCAGGCTCGAAGCTCCCGAGCATGCTTGAGTTTCAGGTACCATCTGGAGAGGTTCTGACGCAGGCTGTGGAGTATGATTGGGTCCCACCCATGTGTTCGCATTACGAGTGCTTTGGGCACATTACCAGTGCGTACAATTATAAGGGAAAGGGGTCCGCCAGGTCACAGGCGGACCAGCCAGAGACACATCGGCCGAAGACGATTCAGACGGAGGCACACGAGGAGGAGGCGGCACCCAGCCACTTGCCTGAAGAGACGGCGCCAGAGAGACACACGGAGGAAGACACAGTTATGGAGATTGACAGGACACCGGAGACAGGACCGCCACAGCGACAGGAGAGCATGCAGGGTGCGCTGGTTCCGTTCAGGCCACAGAGGACTATGATAACCAGGGGTATGAGTACGGCAAAAAGTGGTCAGAGGGGGGCGGAGGCCTCCAAGGCACTTATGGTTTACAGCAGCAAGAAGAGACACGCTCCGGCAACACGGGAGGATATTCCTTAGATGAGGGAGATGGAGGACCAAACCGACCCCAATCCTGACTGGACACTTACTCTTAGCAGGATCCAGGCCCATCTTGCCCTTCCTCCATGGTAGATGCCGTCCTTGAGCAGACGGATGAGACGCTTCCCTCGAGGGTCGATCCAGAGGAGTTTCAGGGGGGCACAACATCTTTTATTTAGATGTCGGTCCTAGCATGGAACATTAGGGGGGGTATTCCATGGGCCGATGGAGGGAGATTAGAGGGGTGCTGAGGAGAGAGGCATGTGACATTGCTATTCTGCTGGAGACGAAGATTCGAGGGGCCGCTATGCTCTCACGTCGGACTCCTGCAGCTGGGACCACATTCACAACTTAGATCTCTGCGGTATGGCAAGGATCTGGGTTAGGTGGAACACAGGTAGCTGGGTGGGGGTTCAGATTCATAAGTCAGAGCAGCTCATCGGTGTTACTTTTGAGAATAAAGGCGGGTTCAGATTCATTCCGGGTGCTGTATATGGTCACAACGACCGGAGACTCCGGGAGGCTCTGTGGGCGGACATTATGCTTATGGGCCGTATGGCGGACAACATGCATCTCCCCCTACTCATCATGGGGGACTTCAATGCTATGTTGCTCCGTCAAGAGAAGGTTGGGGGCCGGCCTGTACCGGACTCGATTTTATACGACTTCCAGAGGTGTCTTCTTATGTCAGGTATACGGGGGCTGGATTGAGCTGGACATATTTGGACCTGGCACAACAAGGCTACTCAGAATCGTATTGCTTGTCAGCTGGATCGGGCCTTGGACAATAGTGAGTGGTTCAGGTGTTTCCCGAACTCGGTGGCGGAAGGTCTGGCAGCGGGTACTAGCGATCACTCTCCTATCCGGGTGGGCCTATGTGAGAGACCCACCTTTAGGACGAGGCCGTTTCGGTATAACAACAGCTGGTACCTATCACCAGGTTATGAGGAGGTGGTTTTGAGAGAGATGCAGCACTTCCGGGATGGCACGGCCCAATTCTGCATGGTTCACAAGCTCAGGCAGCTCAAGCGGGCTATCAGGGGGTGGGTAAAAATGAGACCGCGGACTTCTCTGGCGGAGAAGGAAGAAGAGCTTCGAGACACTCAGGTGGCCCTGCAATCTGACATTATGAATGGGGATCTGGCGGCTAAGGAGAAGGTTTTGATTGAGGAGGTTAGCACCATGAGGCTGCAGGAGGAGATCAGTGCGGCACAGAGGGCCAAGTGCACCTGGCTCAAAGATGGAGACCGATGCACCAAATTCTTTTACGATGTGATCCGCACCCGGCAGCACCGAAACAGCATCCCCAGACTTTTGAATGCTGAGGATCGTCTTGTAGGAGATCCGGTAGAGATTCAGGAGGAGGCCGTCAGATTCTATACTGACTTATATCAGCAGACGGACTACTCTAGCACGTTTCCGGCCCTGGTTACGAAGAGACTGGTGTCCCGACATGGGAACAGTCTACTCTTGGCTCCGGTGAGGATGGAGGAGGTAGAAGATATTGTGATGAAGGCTAATCCCAACAAAGCTCCTGGGCCTGATGGCTTCTCTTTTGGGTTCTTCAAGCGACACTTGGGTGTACTCAAGGCTCCTGTTCTGGCAGCGGTTCAGGAGTTCTTTGTGGAGGGCCGGCTACTGAAGGAGATGAACCATACATTCTTGACAGTGGTTCTCAAGAAGGAAGGAGCGACCTCACTTGCAGACTTTAGGCCCATTGCTTGCTGTAATTTCCTTTACAAGATTATCACTCATCTTATGTGCAGGCGTATGAGGGGATTATGCAGGGTTTAGTGTCCTGAAATCAAGCAGCGTTCATCAAGGGCCGGTCGATAGCGGAGCACAGCCTGCTAGCTCACGAGATGGTACGGGAGTTCAGCAAACCGGGGGGGATAAAGGCGTGTGTGAAACTTGACCTCCGGAAAGCATATGACATGGTCAATCGGGACTTCTTTTGCCACTTGATGCTTGCCATGGGGTTTGACGAGAGGTGGGTGGCGAGGGTGAGGGAGTGTATCTGCTTCCCTACCTTCTCTGTCCTCATCCAGGGCACGCCGTATGGCTACTTTAGTAGCAACAGGGGGTTGAGGCAGGGCGACCCCCTCTCCCCGTATCTCTTTACCTTGGTGATGGAGTACTTTACTTGTATGATGGAGATAGCTGTGCATAGCGGGAGGATTGTTCCCCTTTTTCGGTTGGTGAGTCCGGCTGTATCTCATTTGATTTATGCCGATGATTACTTCAGCCTTCCATGAGGGGCATGAGAGCGCTCTCTGACATTATGGAGGAGTTCGGGCGACTTTCTGGGCTCCAGTTAAACCGGGAGAAGAGCAGAGTCTACTTCAGTTCCCGGTGTACACTTCAGGAGGAGAGAGCCTTCGCTTTGGGTGTGGATAGAGGCGAGCTTCCAGTAAAATACCTGGGGGTCCCGCTGACGGTCAACTATGTCCGAGAGCAGGATTGTCACAGCTTGGTGGACTTTGCTCAGAGGAGAGTGGAGGGCTGGCAAGCGGTGGGGCTTTCATTTGGGAGACGGATTGAGTTGGTGCGGTCGGTTATTGCGGGCATCGCTATGTTCTGGCTCCAGTCTATCCAGATCCCCATAGCTACTATTCGGAAGGTGGAGGCTATCTGCGCTAACTTTATTTGGAGGGGAGGGATTCATGCGATATCCTGGGACCAGCTATGTCGGCCTCGGGAGGAAGGAGGAGTCGGGTTGAGGCCTCTCCATGCGGTTAGGAAGACAGCTTGTGTGAAGATGGCTTAGAAATTCATCAAGGGGGGTCGCTCTGGGCCGACTGGATGGCTAGCAGATACTTACGGAGGACCAACTTCTGGGCCTGCAGGATAGACAATAATTTTTCGGTCACGTTTAAGGCCATCCTGAGATGTAGACCGGTTCTCCAGACCGCTATCTGCAGGTGCATGAAGGATGGGACGAATACTGACCTTTGGCTAGACCCTTGGTTGGGTTCCAGATCCCTCCTCGAGATTCGGGGAGGGCAGATGGACAGGGAAGCGGGAAGGGGGCTCACATACAGTCGGATCATTAGAGACGGAGTTTGGAGGCCAGAGAGCTACCCATATACAGCCCAGCTTGCAGCAGAGATACACCTTATTATCATTGATGCTAGCCAGACGGAGGATACATGGAGCTGGGCCGGCCCTAGTACGGGGGGGCGGGTCAGGTCTATTCTGCTTTCGTAGCTGCTATGATTTGGTCCGGACCCACCACGACCAGGATGAGGAGGTGGACTTCATTTGGGGGCAAGGGCGTTGCACGGAAAATGCAACTTTGTGCATATCGTCTTCTCCGGGGTAGATTGATGACGAGAGACAGACTCCTCCGGTTTGGTATGCAGATCCCGGATGCCAAATGTGTGCTATGTAATGATGAAGATGAATCTATGGGGCATCTCTTCTTTGGTTGCCCGGTGACCTGGCACATTTGGACTGAGCAGTGTGCACAGCTGAGAGGAGGAGTGGGGATGGACCGGAACATTCGGAGCATTCTCAGCTAGATCCGAGATCACAGAGGGCGGGATCCGGGGTGGGCTAGAAGAGCCAGATTTCGTCTTGCTGCGTCTGTTTGGCACATCTGGAAGGAGCGGAACAGACATATCTTTGAGGGCTTGACTACCCCCCTATTGGAATTCTACATAATATAGAATTCGATGTATCTGTAATGGCCCCATAATAGTATTATTGGGGCATGGAAAGTTGTGATGTTGTACTTTAATACCTTTTCCGCTATATGCGAGAAATAAATTCACCCTTATTCCAATATATATATATATATATATATATATATATATATATATATATATATATATATATATATATATATATATAAAAGACCCTATTACTAAATAACTTTTTTTTTACTTCCATAACTAAAGAAAACGAGAAGAAGAAGATATTATGGTTCTTTGGACATATTTTGTAATAATAAATTTATTGAAAATTATATATATATATATATATATATATATATATATATATATATATATATATATATATATATAAATATTGCATTTACAAGCTAAGTGGTAATATAAATTCAAGATTTGAGCTTATAAATATATCACTTATAAAAGACATAAATATATAGCAATACACACTTTAAAGTACGAAAAACAAACATATTAAATTGGTAGGTCTTATAGTTATTTAAATATTTAAAAATATAGAGCACTATATAATGAAAAAAAATAAACACTTTAAATTTGAATAAGAGAGATTCAGTAAAAAAAAAAAAAATTGAATGTGACAAAAATATGGAAAGTTGCTTGGTGGCTTGAAAATACATGAACCTGTAATATCTATTCTACTATATAATAGGAAAACTTAGATGGTGAAACTTTTGAATTCCGAAAATACCCTTACATACTTATACTAATTAAAAATAGTTCATTAATTTTAGTAAGGACAACTTAATTAGGAAGACTACCTTTTGATCTTCCTAAAGAGTCTTCCTAAACTAATTAAAAAATATTAAAATACGTAGAAGGCACGTACACATATGGTAGTAAATATAAGAAGAAATAGGAGGAAGGCAGCAAGCCCATCCTATGACGGAAGGAGGACGGGACCTGGTGATGGTGAAGTTCCGGGTGCTGCTCCCAACCTT